>CM041802.1:14093225-14184874 GCA_023376895.1 Aspiorhynchus laticeps | reverse complement strand
AACAAAACATACAACCATTAATACTTTGGCTAAACAAGTTGTCTGGTAAAAAGCATAAAAAATAATCAATAAAATCAGATTTACCAACAAACTGCTACTTAGTGCCTCAAATCCTGTATGAAAATTAACCATTTTTATTATAGTAAAAATGTAGTAACCATGTTTTTTTTTTTGTTTTTTTTTGCCGTTTTGACTACCATTTTTATAACTACAGTTTTAAGGATTTAAGAATAGTATAATGATTTAAATAAAATCCTAAAAATCCAAATTGCGAACAGTGTTGGGGAGTAACTAGTTACATAATTACAATTTAATTACAAAATAAATGTAATTGTAATCAGTTACAGTTACTGAGAAAAAATGTGTAATTAAATTACAGTTACTTATGAAAATGTTAATGATTACAAAGGGGGTTACATCTAAATGATTTTTTTTCCACACACACCCTCATACAGATTTAACTGATTTCTTTCATAAATTGCAGTGACTGCTCTAAAATATGAGACACCAATGTTTCAGGAGTTTAGGACACAGAATAGGACACATGCTTATTCAATAACTGTTTTATTTCCTATTTGGGTTTATGTATATGCTTTATTTTTTAAGATTAACAGGTTTTTTTCCATGTTATTGTTAGATGCCAGTGTTTTCTGTCATAGATATGCAAAGATTTGATTTCAAAAGCAGTATCATAGCTACTAAACTATTTCTTGGTGTGGATTTAAATCTGTATTTAACCTCAGAATGATCTCAAGTAAGTCTGATTTTGTGGTGGCTGTGCTTTAAAATTAAATTATTATAATCTTAATTCAAGTGATGAAGGATTTCGAAAGTGACAATAATCAGTGTTGTACGGTGGCCGCGAAGTGCAAAACAAATCACGATTCTGAAAACAAAATAACAAATTACAAACGCAAATGCAAATATAAAAAACAAAATAACAATTCAGAAAACACAACAACAATCCCGAAAACATTATAACAAGTCAGAAAACACAATGACAAATTCGAAAACAAAATAACAAGTCAGAAACCACAACGACAAATCAGACAAACCGGAAGAGGTAGGTATAGTTTGAGACAGCGCCATTGGTTTGGGAATAGATCACTCACCGCTGACTGGACGAGACATCTGTCAATCAAGGTACAGGAAGAACCAGAAGAAGCACAGCGGAGTCCATTATATCATCAGCTCCAGTGGCACATGTGCTAAATCACGAGTCATGTGTTTTTGACGCGATCGACCAGTGGTTCGTCCCACCTTTGGCCGAACTTTTTTTTTCTCTCCCTTTTCAAATCTCATATCGCATCGTAAAGGCATTTATTTTCAATAAAAATGAAAGAAATAATCAAAAAGTTGAAAATAAAGTAACGGGTAGGGTTTTACACTATGTTAAATTAGCAGGATGTTCTGTTTTTTATATTTGCATGTGCGTTTGTAATTTGTTACTTTGTTTTCTGAATCGTGATTTGTTTTGCACTTTACGGCCACCGTAGTGTTGAGTGTTACTGTAAGGTTAACCCTGCCTGCTTTAAATGTTTGAAAATAACAGTTAAAATCATTAGAAATTTAGAAAAGTAATCAAAATATAATCAAATGTAATCAGTTTCATTACTCTAATTAAGTAGGCTAATTGAAATAGTTACACTACTTATTACATTTTAAGTAGGGTAACTTGTAATCTGTAACCTATTACATCTCCAAAGTAACCTTCCCAACACTGATTGTGAATAACTAGGTTCTGTGGTGAAAGGAAAATCTAGTGAACCGGAAAGAGAATAATAATATTTGTAATATTGCACCATATATACAGTATAAGACCATGAACAAGCTGTTTGTTAGTTTTTTTCTTCCACTTCAGACAAAGCCAGCAGCCTAGCTGCAGTTAGCAAAAGAATGGAGTTTAAAGAGGTCGAAAAACATCACATCAGATTCTAGTCCATATCCATCAAACACTACTTACTTTTGCAGTACTGTAACAAAGGCAAATTCACACAACAAAAGGCGTTCACATCTTTATGAAATTAACTAACTACAGTTCTATAACCTGACCGGCCGCTGAACGCATTCAGAAAGCACTATTTAGCAAATATTAAGTAAACAAACATGAGGTTTTTTTTTTTTTGGTAACTTTCATGTCAGTATGTCAGTAACCATAACACTTACTACATGAGTTGAGGATGGCGTACAGTCAGGTGGTCATTGTAGATAATGTTTTTATCTATTACATATTTATTGCTCAAATGGAGCTGCATAATGAGGTTCGGTGACTTTGTATTTTGGTGTGTATGTCCTCCACGCCTGCAGGAGGCGCTAATGCGGCTCCAGTGGGTTTAACGACGCAAGAGCGCTGCTGAGAAGACGCAAAAGAAGACGCGCTGTAAATGGCCGCCTCCATGTCGTGAATGTGAAGACTGACAAAGATTACAATTTTATCTAACTGCTCAACTCATCGAGATCATAATCGAATCACATACCATAACGGTAAGATTACCGATTAGTTACGCATGGTTTATAAAATGAAGGATGAGTAATTAATGTGATCTCCGTGAGCGGTTTTGAACGCACTGTCAAACTGAATCGAGGATAAACGATCAAACTGCTCTTTTCACATAAACCTCAGATTTACTGGATAATCATCTACTAATATTATATGTGATGAGAGATATCTGATAGATTTGGTGTTTCAGCTGATGACACTTGAGCTCACGAAACAAATGACTCGCATAGACTTTAAACACGGAATGTGATTAACGGCTCGAATGTGATCATATCTGCTGTGATTCTCCTCATAATAACCGTGATGCAGTACAGTCTGATGAGAATCCGCTGTCTGGGGGATTTCATGAAAACTGTCAACAGCTTGTCCGTTCATAGAAATTATGTTTCGCTTTAAATCAAGAATAATTTAGTGTTTCTTAGAATTTAATTGTTTTCAACTTTCAAACAAATTCTTACGAGTTTAAAGCTGTCTGAATGGTGTGTATACAGTGTTGTACATCATTGTAATGTTTGTTGTAATTCAGTTGATTTATTATATGAAATTAATAATGGTTTGAGTCTGACAATACTTAATAAAGTAAAAAAGATTGGATTGAATCTAAGTATATTTTAAAAATGTACTGAACCTTTAATAAACTAATCTAATCAGAATCTTTATTGAGAAAAATGGAAACTGCAGTAAAAATGTTCATGTTCAGAAGCTTTGCTGTAATGGCGATTTGGTTATGAAATGTTCTTAATTATAATAAAATAATGTTACAGTGAGAAAAAAGATTTCGGCTAATGTTAATTTATAGTAGACATGTTTTCACCATTTACACATACTTGTCTACTTCACATACTTATCTGAAATCATCTTGAAGTATTATGTTCACTGTCTATAAAACAATGTTAAGACAGTTTTTTGTGATTGGTATTGCAGCTCAGAGTTGTGTTGGGTGTTAATTATAGCTTTGTCTTTACCTTCAGTGGAAGTGCCGTCACATTTGTTTATATAGCGCTTCAGTAGTTATTTTAAAGCACCTTTACAGTAATAAACAGTACAATAACTGTTGTAAAATGTATTAATTATAAAACAAACGTTAATCTCAGCTTTAAAACAGCTCTGCAGAAGCTGTCATTGTTCAGCTCAATTTAGTTCAAATTCATCCGATAGTGTGAATACAGTCAAATTGATATTTTCTGAATTGTAATTGTCTTTTAAGCATACATGTGAGGTTGACAAGTTATTAACTAACTGATATGTTCAGTCTTTTGCTGTCCAGACCTGCACAGCTATTGCTGTCCAACGGCGGCCTGATAGTCCAGTTTGGCATCAGCTGTCACTTCCTTCCAAATGAAGGACGGCAAGGAGAACTCTAACGCCGCTGCTGGAAGTTTTGCCACAAATCTGGACCACACAAAGCCATGCTGGTACTGGGACAAGAAGGATCTGGCCCACACCCCGTCCCAGTCCGATGGCCTGGATCCAGCCACAGAAGCCCGGTACAGACGAGAGGGAGCCCGGTTTATATTCGACGTCGGGACACGTCTGGGACTGTATCCTTCTAATGCTGCCATTTACAACTTATTACCATATTCAGTTTCAGTTCTGTCTAGGAATGATTTTTAAATATAAAGAGGATTTTTATATTATCCTTAACCAATTTTTAAGACATTATGACACTCTGGCAACTGGAATAACATACTTTCATCGTTTTTACATGTTTCATTCTTTCAAACAGTTTCCCAGATATGTAAGTACAACATGCTCTTGAAAATCTGATCATTTTACATTTTATGCATTTTGGCAGATTATTTCATCCATAGCATTTTATTTTCATCCTACCATATAATGCCTAATAGTTTACAGTGATTATAGGCTTATACATATAAGTTTATACATATAGTACTGCTTTGTGTATAGCGGTAACTGGGGTAATTTATCATTTATTTATTCTAATATCAGAATTTTTTGAAACCATTAGAATTACGATTCCAATGTTTTTTTTAAGATGAATTCAAAGAATAGGGCCTTTTAATGATTATTATTAGTGTTTATTGTTTTATATGTTTTACTCTAGGTGAACATATCACTGTTTATTGATATTCTCTAATAAAGTCATTTATTTTATCTTGATTCGTACTTGGAATTAAACCTATTTAATCTACAAAACTATTTAATATACAAAACCAAAAAATCGCTGCTTGGTCCAAGTTGTGATTATCTAGGGTTAATTGGAATAAAAAACTGTCTGTTTTATATTTTTGATGGCTTTCAAGGAAAAAGTTTTCAAGTGTTGAAACAGTGTTCTGTTGTGCCAGGAGGGAAAAAACAAAAGGGACTGAGTAAACACAGTGTCTATGTTAAGATGTTTGTAGCTGTAGCATGTAGCACACTCTAAATTTAGTTGTGTTTAAAAGTTTTATGTTTCTCTCGACAGGTGACTGGGGCTTGTTGTCTTTTCCTGGCTGGTAAAGTGGAAGAAACCCCCAAGAAATGTAAAGACATCATTAAAACAGCTCGGAGTCTGCTCAATGATGTGCAGTTTGCACAGTTTGGAGATGATCCAAAGGTTTGCAATCCATTCTAAACTCAAGTTCTCATTCTTGTGATGTTCCTACTGTATTACACATCACTGTGTTTCATGGAATGTCTCCACAGGAAGAGGTCATGGTCCTGGAAAGAATTTTACTCCAGACAATCAAGTTTGATTTACAAGTTGAGCACCCCTACCAGTTTCTGCTGCGCTATGCTAAACAGCTCAAAGGTATTAATAGGTTTAAGACATATATATTTTTAAATATATAATATTGCTTTGTTGTGATGTTAATCATCTCATGCTTTGCTTTTTCAGGTGACAAGAACAAAGTTCAGAAGCTTGTGCAGATGGCGTGGACCTTTGTCAATGACAGGTTGGACTGTAATTCATTCATTCATTCGTTTCCAACAATGGTACTGTATTTTAATTTTTTTGTATCAGAAAGTATAATTTTTTTTGTCCCCATAATTCTGTGATTTATTCAGTTGTTACCATACATGCATATCAGTATTATTATTGTTAACTAAAACCATAAAAAAATAAATTGTACTTGAAATAATATAAAATTATTTTTAAAAGTATTTCAAAATTATTAATTATTATTAAAACTTTTAAAAATGTGTTTAATTGCCAAAGCAACATTTTAAATTTAACTTGATGTACTAAAATTCTTAGTTAATGATGACCACACACACATGTGTGTGTGTGTGTGTGTGAATGTATATGTATACAGTTGTTCAGGGATGCACGGTTTGCGACATTTAAATCTTTTAATATTTAGGCATTTAAATCTAGTTAATTTTTGACTGTTCTTTTGCACCAAAAACAAAAGAATGTTTAAAGCCCTCTTTTTACAAGTAAATTATTTAACGTGTCATCATTGATTCTTCTGCAGTTAATTACATGTTTGTGTGTATTTCCAGCCTCTGCACAATGTTGTCCCTTCAGTGGGAGCCAGAGATCATAGCAGTGGCAGTCATGTACCTCGCTGGCCGGCTGTGTAAGTTTGACATTCAGGAGTGGACGTCTAAGCAGTCGTCTCGCCGCTGGTGGGAGCAGTTTGTACAGGATGTGCCGGTGGAGCTGCTGGAGGGTAATCGCATTAATATTTGACAGTGTGCATTTCAGTGTATTTCATTTCAGTGTGCTTTCTGCCTCTCCACCAAAATATTTATTTGGATATAGGAAAAATAACCCTAGTAGTCTAGTTTTTCATGTAATGATGCACTGCTCACTTCCAGCATTTCATGATCTCCATACCCTTGTCTTGTGTTCTTCAGACATCTGCCACCAGATTCTGGATTTGTACTCTCAGGGCAAGCAGCCGATACCCCAGCAACCTCAGATACAGGACAAAGAGAAACCACCACCCCCTCCTGCCGCCCAGCCCGGCCAGTCAGGGGGGCAGAACCCACCTGCTCAACCTCCCTCCAAGAAAACCTCCCCCCAGGCCAGCCCCCCCGCCAAGATTAAACGCCAACATGTAAGTAAAGCATTTGCAGTTAGATATATTATGGATAACTCACATTTGTGACCGAAAACTATTTCAAGTCACTACCCTGGCACACAGCCATTCATCCTTGACTTTTATTTGGGCTCATGTTTTCTTTTCTTTTGTAGGTCTCTCCTAAAGATGAACCTAAAGCCCCAACAGGTAAGTCATTCTGGACATTTTTATAGTGTCATAATAATGAATGTCGATTGTGAAAGGATGAATTTCCTATTGTATCAAGTGCTAATTTCTCTCTGTCTCTGAAACAGAGCAAGTTGGGTCTAAGATACCACGCCTGGAGAGTCCCATGCCCCCTCTCCCTGTGTCCCAACCCCCAGGTGAGGCTTTCTGTGTTCTGAAATAGGCAGCAAAAAATATCTTTGGTAAAAGTGTATTGCTCATCATATACTAATAAATTAATTAATTAATAATAATAATCAAATTTTATTGTTTGCATAACCTTTATGGGATTTTCTAATGGGGTTATAGGACAATTTTTAAATTATCTTGGCATTTCACAATAGGTGACTGTGCTTCCTGTTACTTCAGACTAATTGCTTTTAGTAATACACTGACTACTGTTTTTTTTTTTTTTTTTTTTTTTTTTTTTATAAATACTTATATTTTTAATAGATATTAATACTTTATTTTCAGCAAGAACTATTTGAATTGATCAAAAGTGTCTGTAAAGACATTTATAATGTTACAGTGATTTCTTTCTATTCATCACAGAATCCTGAACAATTATCCAAAAAAAAAGTTTCTTGAGCACCAAATTAGCATATTAGAATTATTTCTGAAGGATCATGTGACACTCAAGACTGGAGTAATGATCCATTACTGAAATAAATTACGAAATTATAAAAAAGTTATTTTAAAACGGAATCAAATTTCACCATACTGTATTTTAATTCACTATTTTTGAACAAATAAATGCAGCCCTGACCATTTTTATTTTCAAAAACACTAAAATCTTACCAACCTCAAACTTTTGAACAGTAGTGTATATTCACATAATGTAATGATGTTTGTTAATGAAAGCTATTATAAAGTGATTATACTAAATGTATATAATTGATACTATAGATCGCAAGGCTCCGTCTGTCATCCCAGCTCCTCCCGCTGAAGCAGAACCGGCCACATCAGCTGACATGGATCCAGCACAGGGCCCGGCTCCTCCTCTGCCGCACGGGGCCCCGCCCCCTCTACCTCACCGCCCGCCACCCCCTCCTCCCTCCAGCTATATCATGGGAATGTCCACGTCCAGTTCGTACATGTCCGGCGAGGGATTTCAGAGTCTGCAGTCCATGATGAAGACCGAAGCTCCCTCCTACGCGCCCATGCCCCCTTCGTTCGGCCTGCAGTACCACCCGCACCCCCACTATCCACATCCAAACCCCCCTCCTCCAGGCCCTCCGCCTCCAACCTCTTACCCTCCTCCCAATCTGCCTCCACCCACCCCATCTTACCCCCCTCCAGGCTACAACCCCAGCTACCGCCCCCGCGTATGCCACCAGGGCACAATGTGCCCCCTCCAGTAATGGGCTTACCGCCCGCTGGGTACCCACCTCCACCAGGCCAACCTCAGGTGCCGCTGCCGCCCCACGGCATGCCACCTGTGGCAGGAATGAACAGAGGGGCTTGGATGAGATGAGAGGTGTTTAAATCAGTCCTTCACATCTTGGTTTAGGCCCACGATACATGTGCCTGTATACAATATACACAGTCTGTATGGGGTTTATATGTATTCTGATGCAGGTTTCACAGGAAGGTACAGACATTTCAGCTGCCGAGATCAGCGCTGGTTGAATTGGAGTGTCTGGGAGTTCATGAAATACCACAGACTTCTGCTTGGGTTCAGGGTTTCACTGTTCTGTAGACTTTATATCCACTGATGTGATTTGAAGGGATAATTCACCCCAAAATGAAAAACTGATGTATTTCCTCTCCCTCATGTTGTTCTAAACCTGTATGCAAAAGAGAATTTTGAAAGATCTTCATGGATATTTTCCATACAGTGGTTCACATTGAGCATGGTTGGTTAATCTACAAAAAGGACAATCTAAAAAATGGACCATACAACTTGTGATCTATGACTTGGTCCATATGATGTTTTTGAAGTCATATAATAGAGCTGTTTTCAGCTTTTTTTCAAAAATGAGGTTTCTTTTTTTTATGAGGTTTCAGGTCTCAAGTAGTAAGGATTACTTCATATAGTTTTTTCTGGTCAATATGAATGGTTTTTACTTGAAAAGATCTGACAAGATGTTAAGATTCCAAAAAATAAAATAAAAAATCATACAGGTTTGCAATGGCATGAGGGTGAACAAATAGTTTTTCTGTTTGGGGGAAACTATCCCTTTAAATTCGTTATCACTTACATTCCAAACCCATTTCTGTGAATGGATTATGAATTTTTGGTTGTATATATGATTTATTCTGTATTATCTTTAGAGAACCTTTTTTCAGTGTTATGTATTCACCCCCCTTTGGCTTTGCTTTTTAGTTGGTGTGTTGTAGGGTTGTGACGGTGAGGAAATTTTCCCACCGGTTAATCGACGTGTGACAACACCGATAATACCGGTATCACCGTGGTGGGGGGTCGTTTGAGTTTTCCCTCTTTTCCTAGCTTTCCTTCGGTTTTAAATAGCCTGTAAGCGCCATGCACCTGTTACTTTCACTTTTAAATTCACGGCAATTCGGCGTCAAGCAGTTGTTTGTTTTTAGTTTGTTTGAGTTTTCCCACTTTTCCTCACGTTCCTTTGCTTAAATAGCTTATAAAAGCCCCGTGCGCGTTTTACTTTCATTTTTAAATTAGCGGCAATTCTGCATCAATTGCTTGAATGCAATTCAAGCAACAACAAAATACAACGTAGAACAAATAACTTTTATTAACAAAACGAATAAAAATACACCATGCTATATGCCTAATATAAAATAACAAATAACTTATAAAGTTTAAATAGGTATACAAAACTAAAAATCAGTAAAGAATGAGGAACAGATAATTATGAAATGTAGAACATTTATTAGCAAAACGAATAAGAAAGTTTGGAGGCACGGACGGCATACAGCTTGATGTAAAATAATGGGGGGGAATATGCACAGTTTAAATAAAATAAAAATCAGCATACTGTGGAACCAAATAAATGAGAAACGAATGTTTTAAAAAACGTCCATTATCACTTAGATCAGTGGTTCTAACGAATCCGTCACGAATCCAGATGCGCTCCACCATGCTGAATGTTACAGTCTGCTGAACACAATTAAAACATAACTTTCAGTTTTACAGTTCATTTTAGTTTTTACATTAATTAAAAAATTTACTAAACAAATATAAGCTATAATGTTATGTAAAATAATTTAGTTTTTCATATATTATTTTCAGACATGAGCAGATCTATGTAGTCACGTAATTAATGTTACGCATTTAACGAACACTTACAAGCGCGCACTTTGGCAGAATTCAATTCAAATAGTCATCAGCAGCCATTAGTTCTGTAAAACTGAGCATCAGAATGAACAAATTTGTTAAGGGAGAAAACGAAATGTGGAAAATGCCAGCGAAGGAACGCATTCAAACAAGAATAGCATCATCATCAGCAGTGAAGAGAGTGCTGGACTCTCGGTTCGCCCCGCGCCACTCACTTGAAGATGTTCAGGGAAAAAGAAACACGCAGCAATCATCCTTAATTACAGACATGTGGCAAAACATCTCTAGAGAGAACCTCAGATTATTAAACTCGAAAATGCTTTCCATATTTGGATCAACATAGGCTTCATTTGTGAACGCACACTTTCTGCAGTGTCGCGCGTCAAGTCACGCTTCCGTGCGCGTCTTACAGACTGCAACGTCATTGTGCTGTTACTCCTTTCCAGCAGAATTTTACAAAATTGGTCAGCTCCCGACAGCGTCAGGTGTTTTATTAATGGTGAGTAGAATTATTTATTTATTTACTTATTTATTTCAATAAATGTAATCATTTAGATATCAGAATATTTAGGCTATAAATAATATTATAAATCTGGTTGGTTTGTATTGATGACGTAATATGTAAATGACATGCGTGCAGCCAGTGATACTTGCGCTTGGACCATAGTGTGGAAAAAAACGGTTGAGAACCACTGATTTAGATTAATGGCAGAAGTCAACAGGCTTTTCAAAATCCAAAATATTTTTAAAACAGGCACTTTTACATTTCGTTTTGAAACTCTTCCGCTATCGTCGTGTCTGTCTCACCTCACTCTTCTCGTCAGTCAGCTCGACTCACTCTCCTCATGTGATAAATGAAATCTGATCTGTGATGCGCGACTGTCGTTCGTTCGGTGTGCTGCATTCAGCAGCCGCGTTCAGTTTTAATTGTAGTGTCCTCTAACTGAACTAAATTATTTTTATTACTATAAAAAAAATCAAAATGACGGTGTGGGACGGTGCAAGTGACGTAAACGGTGTTGCAGCTTAACACCGGTATCACCGCCAACACCGTCTATCGCGGCAAGCCTAGTGTGTTGCAGAATTCATATTATTTTCTTGGGGAAAATATCCCACAAATCATCCTTAGCAGTCCTTTTATTCAGATGCGTTTCTGGCATCTTTGACTGACCTGAGATCAAGTGCGTTGATTGATGGACATGTTTGTTCTATAGTTTCCCGTATGTGCCTTAGTTTGGTTAGTATTTAATCGGCAAAGGACTTGCTATGCTCAACCACCTTGTGTTTGCCTGTTGATTTTTTTTTTGGCAGATAATAAAAGTCTTTTTCCCCTTATGCATTTACTTGGTTGTGTCTTGTTTTAAATTGCATCACTGTCAGGCTATGAATTATCAGAGAAAATACTTTTGTCTTTAATTAAAAAACATTAAATATACACATTGTGCTACACAAGGTTTAAAAACGATATGGTTTAAAATGAGACTATTGTGGGCAAATTGCTTATAAACCTTGCCTGCACTGTTTTAAAATGATACAAACAAGCTCCTGGTTTCACAAGATATATCCCAGTATACATTTATAAATTAACACTTTATTAAAACTTGAATTACATTAATAAACTACATTATATTCTATAATGGTAAACAGGTAATTAGTTAATGTATTAGTGTTTAGGTTTTATTCTTATATGTGACCCTGGACTACTAAACCAGTCATAAGAGTCCATTTTTTGAAATTGAGATTCATACATCAGCTGAAAGCTGAATAAAGCTTTCCATTGATGTATGTTTTGTTAGGATTGGACAACATTTGGCTGAGATTCAACTATTTGAAAATCTGGAATCTGAGGGTGCAAAAAAATATATATATTGAGAAAATCGCCAAAAATTTGTCCAAATGAAGTTCTTAGCAATGCATATTACTAATCAATTTTTTTTTATATATATATTTACGGTAGGAAATTTACAAAATATCTTCATGGAACATGATCTTTACTTAATATCCTAATGATTTTTGGCATAAAAGAAAAATCAATAATTTTGACCCATTATTTTTGGTATTGTTGGCTATTGCTACAAATATACCTTTGCTACTTATGACTGGTTTTGTGCTCCAGGGTCACATATTTGCATTAACAGTAAATTACCAAACTTTCTATTTGTTTAGCTTAAAATATTAACTTAGTTTATCAGAAAACATGTCTTTTCCATATAATTATTTTATGCCTCATTGTGCATACAGTATGTATTATGCAAACTAGCCCTGCAGCTAGAAAACTTTACAAGCTCAAATGACTTTTTTTTGGTACTAAATAACATGCTCTAACAAAAAATATAAGATTTAAACCACACGGAATGTCTTGCCCCATAAACATCCACTGTGAGTGTATTGCTGTAAATGCTAATTTTGTTTTATTTTACAATGTAGGCATTTACTAAGCGTTTTGCATGTGAAGCTAAGTATTCAATGTATATTATATATAAAAGTGTGGTCACAATACATTGATTCCAATACGTTGATTCGGGTTTCATTTTGTGAGGTTGTCAATGAGATGAAATTAGTGTAAAAAGGAGTAATTTCCCTTCATTACCATTAGGGGGCACAATTCTCCAACATTTATTTTAATATTTTGCATTTTGCAGTTGCTTTGACACAGTCTGCATGGTAAAAAATGTTTAACATGTTTTGTTCATGGGTTTTGAGATGTTAACATTGCCTAATTTAGCAAGTGACATGAATTTGCACCTAAATCACATAAACGAAACATTAGAACGGTTAGTTGCATTTAGCAGTGTTCTTCCCCCTGCTGTTGGCAACCCTATCAGATCAGCCTTGTAAGCTATTTTCAGGTTCACAACCCACCATTTGAGAACAACTGAACAAAATATCCCAAAGTACAGGTTTAGCATAGTTGAACTTCAAATTATTGCGCTAGGTTCTAGACATCTGTTACTATACAATAAAGTGTACAATGTCCTCTATCATAGTAATGCTGGCATTTCACATTAGTGAAAAGCTGACAGATAGTTTATGATACATGTTTTATTTATATGAACTGAATTAAATCAACACTGAACTAACTGAGCTAAATCAGATCTGCTTTACAGTTAAAATTGAAGTTGTTTCATAATTGATTAATTTTGTAACATTTGTTACAAGTTATTCTCCTGTTCATTGCTGTAAAGCTGCTTTAGTGTTATATAAATAATGTGACATAAAGCAATAGTTTAGTTTATTGACAAATATCATCATGGTTCACTTTGTACACCTTTTGTCTTTACATCTTTACCATAAAATGTTCACTGCAGTCAATGCTCGCAGCTATGAACACTGAAGAACAGGATAAACCTCATGAGGTTTCTACAAGAAATACAACACTAGGGAGTCAGGTGCATAGGTTCCAAATAAAACCCTCATGCTACAAAAGAGGCAGCACATGCAAATAAAATTCATCCCAAAAAAATCAAGGCTTTGTGTTCAGACCGCTTCCCAAGAGAAACGGCACTTTATCTGTTTAGGATTTGCTTGCAACTCCTTTCATTAACAACAATGGCAACATTCTCATGTTTGTAACAGGATGGGTCATAAACTCATTGCCAGCCAATCAAATGCACTCATAATAGAGAAAACACCTCTGGCTAATTCATGTTAAAACTTTCTCTTATAAGCATTATAATTTCATTTATAAGCATGCCTGTTTTTGAACTCAAGTGGTTTATTTGACATTGAAAAGAATATCAGGAAAAAGAGACTCACATACATTAAACTATTGCTGACATGCATTTAAATTAGCTGAACATCACTTGCTATATCCAGACATTGATCACTATTTAAGATTAATGTTTAACAAATGGTTATCTGCTGAATAGCAGGCCCTGCAGACTTTTGAGGGAAAATGTGTTGAATTTAAACATAAAATGTGGAGATGAAAGTGCTTTTTGATAACTGAAAGCATTATCAAATTAGCCAAAATATAAAAAAAATGAACAAGCAAGGGGTGGGAAATATGCATAGCTTCTAATGGATTCCATGAGGGCTTGTGATAATTTCTCATCCAAAACAAACGACTAACGTTAATAATAACTGACAGTGACAGAGAATCCCCCTGCAACAACTACTTACCAGTAAATGCCCATGAAACTGCTTGATGGGCGCAGTTTTCCTTTCGGAGTGGCTATTTACACTAACTTTGCCCACCAACGTGTGATTGGGATATTCAACACTGCAAAAAGACGGTTCACTTATCCTCAGTTTCAGCGGCGTAAGTTAGATGGCTAAAGCGTGATGCTTTTTGACACGATCGACCCGAGTTCAAAACCGCCTTTTGCCGAACTTTTTTCTCCCTTTTCAAATGTCATATCGCATCGGAAAGGCATTTATTTTCAATAAAAATTACGGAAATAATCAAAAAGTATCAATCATATAATCAAAAATAAAGTATCGGGTAGGGTTAGGGAGGGCTTTATTGTCCCAATAAGGTGGCATTCATTTAATAATTTCAATTAAAGCTATAATTTACACTCAATACGTTATTATTGCGTACTGTTTTATAATCACTACAATACTGAGGTGCAGAACAATGCCACTATTTGCAATAAGTAGTATAATAGCAGAAAATCTTGCTATTTTAACAGTGTAAATATAATCTATAGCTATTAGCACAGTGTAAATAGCATATAGTTAAAAAATGCTGCTATTTTCACTGTGTAAATATGCATCTCTGTAAGAAAATATGCTATTTGCACTTAGTGTAAATAGAATCGAATTGCTATTTACACTTAGTGCAAATAGCCGCTGCCGTTTTCCTTCATGGACTGAAATGTTAAGTTGGGGCAGGACATATTGATAGACTTGTCCACTTTTTGAGACACAAAGATGCTTTAATTTAAACTTTGACCCCACTGACATCCTCTGTCATGCATTCATGTGGAGGTCAAAGTGGAGCATTGCATGTTTGTTTGTTTTTGAATCATGAGAAAGGGCCTTCAGGAATTTTAGATTTGTAGGTAAACTCCTAGGCTTGAAACAGATAGCCCTAGACCTTTAAAACATTAGGTTAGCACAATTATTTCTGCCAATGCATCAGTCTTGACTATTAACTGGTCAATCAAGCACTTAAAAAGGCTGGAAAAGGACATAAACTACTGTTTCAGAAGCATGTTATTGATGTATACTTGCCATATTCCCTATGACCTGAGAGACATGATTGTCTAGCATGCACAGCACGACCGTTTTAAAATTTGACATCTTAAATATACAAAAACAATGAATTTCTGTTCTGATCGCCATTTTTTTTCCATACAGGAACAGGGAAAAATCTAATTCAGCATTGGTTTTAGTGCTGCTTTTTGAAGTTGAATTGTTTAAAAAGTGTTGTGCTGTTAAGAATACCCCATACACTGATTAAGTTGGTACTAATATTAAAAACGGCTACTAGAAAGCAAGTAAAAACACTTAAAAAGACAACATAATAAAGTGACCTTAAGAGCTTTTGTACATATGCACATTACATTGTCTTTCAGAAGTCATTTCTGTACATTACTTGCTACAGGAAAGGGTACCAGAACACAGTGGAGTGAGTGCAGCATTGTCTGAGTATCACTCTGAAAGGAAGTAAACCACAGTTTGATGGACCCAACTATTGTCTAAAAGGGTGAAGGAAACAATAATGAGTTTTTTGACATCACTGTTATGTTAAAACAATAATATGAGGTAAAAAAAAATAATAGGCAATGCTGACTGAACATGACTAGCTGCCAGTCGTAAACACTTCATGGGTCCAGTCCCAAATTGGACACTCCTTTTAATGTTTCTTCTCTGAATACTACATATTGGTCATAATTGGTACAGTTGGGTAATTGTCAACTGAGTAGTCCAGAATTGGTAAACTTCATACGTAGATCCATTATCATCAATAGTAGAAAAAAATGCAAGTTTAATATTCAATACAATGTAATTTCCAATGCGGATTATTGACTTTTACATGTGATCACTGAAAATTTGGAGTGCTAGCGGTCCAGTGTTAATGGCAATAGTTGGACTGCCAAATTATTCTGACATGGACATATTGTAGATGGACAGCAAGTGTTTGCTGTGTGCCGTTGATGCTCGTGAGCAGTTTCTCAGTTTGGTCCTGCTTGGAGTTTCATGGTGGCTGACCAGAAGGAGAGATGTCATCCTCATGTGTTAGAGCTGCTATAGAGGACCTTTGAACTGATTCCCAGAGAGCTGCTGTCTGATGGACGGCTTTGATCCTGCCGCGTCACCGAACTGCTTTCGCCACACCACCTGCACACAAAGGGACGGAGTTCAAAAAATACTAGCTATGCCACTTTTACATGCTGATTATGACTCAGTTGCAAATAACCTGCATCTTATAGCTGTTGCATTTTCAACGCTCTCACTTTCTTATTTAGAAACCTATACTTAAGAATTTAGAACCTATATGTAAGAATTAATTAATTTTGTATGTTCTGATAATATTTATGTTTAAATAATTGACAAAAACAATAAAATTTAACAAGTAAATTCTAGATCATCACATATGGTACAGTCAGAAGATGGAATTACCATTTTCAGATTTGAATTTAAAGATTACATTTGCAATGTGTTTAAATCTTAGGAGCCAGATTTACAAATTAGTGTGAGACCATCAAATCCAAAAAAATGGGATGGGAACATGGAAAGTTCTGCTGTTGGTCTATGCTGACAATGTGCAAATTGAAAGAGCCTAATGCTAATGGCTACCAAGAGCAGTGCAAATCAGCAGCTATCGCAGCCATGTCAAGAACAAAATGGGTTCATGCTCTTTATTGGGCATTAAATAATGGTGCAAACCCAGTAAACTGACTACTGCAATCCTTAGTTGCATGATATATTTAAACACAGTCCTCCCATACATTTTGCATCTGAAAGGGAAACTCCATATGCAACAAATGCATAAAGGGTCAGCTGCAAAAATAACCGTCCATGCCTTTTCATTGCTAATTTTTCACTGCGTGTCTTCACAAGGTAGCACTTTAGTACAGGGACCAATTCTCACAACTAGTTGCTTATTAGCATGCCTATTATTAACATATGGCTGTTTATTAATACTTATGTAGTGCACATTCTGTACGACCATATTCTACATCCTTAATCCTGCCCAATACCTAAACTTATCACCTACCTTACTAACTATTAATAAGCAGCAAATTAGGAGTTTATTGAGGCATTAGGAGTTTGTTAACAGCAATAATCTTGGACCTTAAAATAAGATGTGACCTCTCACAGAAGTTTCTTTAACGCCAGAAGAGGGTTTGCATTGGCACAAGCTGTGAGTAAATCCTTAGTGTCCTTAATTAGCATTAGATGATGGAAAATGTAATCAAATGTAATCAAAAAATGTAATGGAATCTAAGGTGGAATGAGCATGTATGATTAAATGACTAACATTAACCTTTTAAAAATGAAAACAATTATAATATTGGCTGATGATAATGATATATTGTGCATCCCAATTATAATTTATTTACATTGTCCCTTTTTCACATAAAGTCACAGCTTTTTGATTGGGGTATTTAACATTACGTTACAATCACCCATAAAAAGTAAGCGACAAGCCAAAACATTCATCAAGAACTCTTACGAACAGAGTTCACAATGGTGTTGAACAGGCCAGGAGTTTCCAGGTGAGTAGGACAGAGGTCAGAGCTGGATTTCTTCATTCCCACATTCCACTGAGGGGCCCAACAAACAGATCAAACTATCATGAGCTCTGTGTACCACCCTGTCCATTCACTGACCCCTCCATAAACTACACACACTTGGTGACTCTTCCTCGTGAAGGGAAGCTTTACTGAATGTTCCATAAATGAACTGGACATTTCTGTGACATTTTTGGAAATGAAGTGTGATATTGTAAAGCATTTTTATCTGCCATTGTTCTTTAAATAGTTATAATGCATTCATTTCATTAAAAACACTAGAGAATGTCAGAATAGGCATACATTTCTCACATTCAGCTGAAAAGAGAAAAGCCTAATTTGAAAATGATTATGTGACAACACTGTTTTGCAATAAATTGTATAGAATTCTATTAAAAATTTGCTAACAAATAGGAATATGTATTTACATTAAAATAAGTAAAAGCTAATATGGTGTACAGCAACAGCTGCTAAAGTTGATAGGATTGATCAGTAATGTTTTAAGGCTGAACTAGCAAAGGGTCAACTGAATGAATGGAACATCACATTTTTGGACCGTGCACGGTGTGTTTTAGCAAGCATAATAGACTTATCGCAAAAATCAAAATAAGCACTCACATTGCACATCTCTCGCACTATGGCTTTCTCTTTCTCACTCAGGTCTTCTTCACTTTCTTCTGGAAGCTGCTTTTCCAGATTATCATGGACCTCCATAACCTGTTAATATGTATATGGTCAAGAGCATCTTTTAAAACCAGCTCAAACAGTCATACTGTACTGTACAACTGCCATTTCCAGAAAAAAGAAGGACAAAGAAAAGTTTTCTCATTCGACATTTAACATTAAATTGATATGCTGATAATATATTTTGTAATGGGGAAAAAATCATTTAGAAACAAGGATTTTCATTACTGTTCTAATGTTCTAGTAACTTAAATCTATTCATCAAAAAAATCAATCGTGTCTCTTCAGAGGACTTGGATTAAAGTGCTTGATTCACATGCATTACTTTTACAATGTTTTTTATTAACTTTATGAAGCTTGAATTTTGGTTGCACAGACTTTCATGAATGAGAAGAGAATATTAAAAAAAATCTTATGAGTTTGAAATGAAGTGTGTATATATACAGTGGTGGCCAAAATTATTATAACACTAATCCAGAAGAACTGTGGCAACGTCTCCAAGATGCTTCAAGAAACCTATATTATCCTATATACAAATAGAACTTTCGAGAGATTTTTTTTTCTTCATAGAAGTAAAATAGCTTTTCTAGTTATTTCAATGACTAACTGGTATCAAGGTGATTTTTAGTGAATGTATGAATTCAGTTCCTGATTTATGAATTCAGTTCATCAGTTAACACAGGTGTCCTAGTAGACTAACCACAGGTGTAGTTTATCACGATGACTATGAACATATTCCACTGACATTTGAGCAGAACATGTTCAAATGCTTAGTTTTGAACAGTATATCTACCGTTTTATCAATTGTAACCATTTTGATTAAAAAGCTCTATATAGCTGTTTTTCTATATTTAAATACATTCTATTTGGGTTGATAACGTGAGGAAATGTGTGTACCTTCATGGCATGAACCACAGCTTCAGGTTTCTGTACAGATGAGACAAACCCGGTGGAAGGAGAAGACTCACTGGTCTGTAGTCTTCCAGTCCCCTGGAGAAGAAAACGCATGTCAGTTTGCTCCTGGCCAACAAACTGGTTAAAGGACCATATTTCTTTCTTTTTTTTCCCTTTTGGAATATGGTATCATAGAAGTATACACTACTGTTCAAAAGTCTGGAGTCAGTAAGATTTTTTCTGAAAGAAATTAATACTTTTATTCAGCAAGGATGAATTAAATTGATCAAAAGTGACAGTAAAAGGTTTTCTTAATATGATCCAGGTTCTGTGACTCAATGATTTAATTGCTGGTTTGTTGAAAAATTATAATTTCAGGGTTGTCTCCTGCCTCCCTGTAACCACTTTTCAAACCAAACCTACGCTTTGTTGTAAAAGCTAAGGGCACAAACATCCTGCTGGAAAACATCACCTAAAACCATTGAAACACAGTAGTCTGGTTTATAGCTGGTCATTAGTGGGTCCAGTTTGGTTTAAACGGTTGACCAACGGAGGTACAGAGAGGTAAATATAACCAACAGTTAGCAGATATTAGAATGATTTCTGAAGAATCATGTAACACTGAAGACTGGAGTAATGATGCTGAAAATTCAGTTTGCACTACAGGAATAAATATTACATTTTAATATATTACAATAGACAACTTTATTGTAAAAAATTGTAAATTTCACAGTATTAACTGTATTTCACTGATTTCAGATGGAAATAAATGTGGCCTTCTTTCAAAAACATAAAATCTTTTGAAGAGTAGTGAAGGATAATATTGAATGCAATAAAGTATTTTAAGGTACAGAGGATAAAAAGTGGAATATCCTCAGATATCAGGAACAGGATGTGTCAGAAGCAATGTTAATATGGTGAGGCAGACACAGCAGGTATAGAAATGTGACTTGTGATATGAGGTATGTGATATGTTATTATCCCTATATTACCACACTTCTTTTCACTATTTTTTCAACTCCAACATTTTGAATATTATTCAGGTTCTGTGACTCAATGATTTAATTGCTGGTTTATTTGAAAAGGGTTGTCTCCTGCCTCCCTGTAACCACTTTTCAAACTAAACCTACGCCTTGTTGTAAAAGCTAAGGGCACAAAGTTAAAAACATAAAAACATCCTGCTGGAAAACATCATCTAAAACCACTGAAACATGGTAGCTGGTTTATAGCTGGTCATTAGTGGGTCCCGTTTGGTTTAAATGGTCAACCACGGAAGGACAGAACGGTAAATGTTACCAAGAGTTTTGTAGAAATTTGATGATTGCCCATTCATGTACATAGAAGCCAAGATGACTGGCTCTCCTAAAGAATATTTTCCCATCACCATCTTAGCAGCTTTTTTCTTTTTTTCTTTACTACCAGATTAGCAGCTACCAGAGAACTAGCTGAGCTGGTAGATCATTGTGCACCAAAAAACAAACCAGCTCATATGCATTATCATCATGCAGTCCTGTTCTCATTGGTGATGTATTAACTAATTCATATATATAATTATCTGTCTTAACTCAGAGATATGAGGATCATTCATAATGAAAACTACGTTCCATCTAAAACATTCATCTTCGCTTAACATCGCACACAGCAGCTCAGACAGCTGTGGAGGACAAAAACCCCTGGTTGTGTTTAATCATTCATACCGCATGAAGAGAGCCGGACATGATCCGCATACATTCATGCTGATGATTGAAGCCCATAAAACACTGGAACATTTTAATGTTAAACAGCCCATTTAAAAACACTTTAGTGCCGTGTTCATGATAAGGATCTAAATACTGCATCTAATTACGACCTCTCATATGTTTCATTTCTATAAGAGACCTATCAATCAAAGCTATCTGGAATTTGGAAGAACTCATC
Source organism: Aspiorhynchus laticeps (assembly GCA_023376895.1). NCBI lineage: Eukaryota > Metazoa > Chordata > Actinopteri > Cypriniformes > Cyprinidae > Aspiorhynchus > Aspiorhynchus laticeps. The sequence continues at coordinate 14,163,745 of CM041802.1, read as the reverse complement.
CATACATTTGAAAAGAGTGTTCCCATAAGAAACAGACTCAATAGACAGAAATCTAATTTTTAAATGGTTGAAACAAAGTTTCAAAATTCAATAACTTAATTGACCAATAAGCATGTATTGACTAAAAGAAAGAAAAGATATAAGTCTAGTTTAAATTCTTAGTAAAAGCAAAATTCAGTTTCAATACATATTATGTAATCAAATAATTATGACATACTTAATTCAATGATTAAAAATATGATAAATTTGATAGAGATTAATCATAATGATCATTTTGAAATACCAGTTTATTGTCATACAAATACCTAATTTCATACACTATTTCCATTTACATTACGGACATATCGTCCGAGACTTACTGATATAAAAATGATGATTAAACTTTATTAGGAGTACTATATTGATCATACATTGTATGATCTTTGAGTAATATCCATGTTTAAATGTGAGATATTTAAAGTGTACCTGAAGTATACTTGCAATAGTTCCACTTTAGCTAAATTAAATATACTTCAGTATATGTTTAGCTGGACCTCAACACTACTTCTGCATAATTAAAGTGCATTAAGTACAAAATTTGTTTCAATTTCCAATTTAGCAGACTTTAAGTATATCAGTTTAGTACATATAAAGGCAGAATATTTTAATTAAATACATAAATATGTAAATGTATTAGTATACTTAGCATGAAATAAATGCATTTCAAATACAAATTTTAGTATATTTATTTTTCACTAGGGATATCCCTTTGCTACCAGGTTAACTAGTTCACTCAACCACGTCCTATTTGCAGGAGATTTATCAACAATATCCACAACATCAACATTTCACAATGTACATTATGCCATGCTACTAAAATTCTCTGATGCACAAGATACTTCTAAAAAGTTAAAACTTCTGTTTACTTGCCACATGCAGTTATTTCAATAGCCAATGCTGTATGATAATTACATTCATAAATCTTCCATATGTTTAACATGTAAATTAATAAATCTAGTCATGTTAAAAGATTATTAAAATTGGGTCTGTTGTACTGTAGCTTGCCGTTTTCATATATAGATATATATTTTATTTTAAGTTGTCCAATAAAATGTTATGGTAACATTTTAGTATAGTGACCAACTCTCTCTATTAACTAGTTGCTAATAAGCATGCCTATTATTAACATATTAGCTGTCTATTTGTACTTATAACAAGCACATATTCAGCATGACCATATTCTACATCCCTAATCCTACCCAACACCTAAACTTAACAACAACCTACTAACTATTAATAAGCAGCAAATTAGGAGTTTATTGAAGCAAATATCTTAGTTAATGGTTTGTTAATGGCGGGAATTGGACCTTAAAATAAAGTGCATGCAACCAATGTTAATTTTGTCAAATAAAACGTGAACACATTAATTGCAAGCAATGAAAAGTAATTAAACCATTAGTGAACTAAATCAGCTGAGATTAGCTGTCTTTAATTATTTTTTGTACCTGATTAATCATTGGCTAATTTTACACACAAAACAATGTGTGATGGTAATGTCTGATGCCTTTGTGCAATGCTTAGAACTGACACCAAAAATCTATAAAACATGAAAGGTCAAATGGAATAAATAAGCACTTGACCTGTTTTCTCAGAGGAGACGCTGAGTCAAAACAATTTAAAGAAATTAAATTCAAGCTCTGCATTAATGCTGTAAAGACTTTCAGCTGACAATAGCAAGATTCTCAAGCAAGCATGCAACATGAAACACACAGTGGTGAGACTTCCTGTGCACTGGCTGAAGGCTACATGTTCAGAGGCGCATTTACTTTTCCATTTATTCATACATTGCATTTTCAGTAGGTCTGCTAATTTTCCAGGGGAAAATGAAAGGAAAAAGTTTTCAAAGGTAGGAAAAGTGCCTCCAGTTCTACACTGAAAGCCTATAGCAGTCTACACCAGATGAAAGATTTGACGCACCAAGGATCTCCTTTTTTTCCCACATTGTTGCTGAATAGAGCCAAACTGCTTGGGCTGAGCTTTCATTTTGGAATAATGTCCCATGATACCTAGTTTGAGCTGCATGCTTCTTTTTTTTTTTTTTTTTTTTAAAGGGCTGTCAACTGATTACAAATTTAAATCTAATTAACTTAATGATTATACATGCTGATTAATTAACTGAATTAAACAATATAAATATTTACTGACAAAAGTATCTGAAGACATTTGTGTTGAGACAAATACATCACCAAACAAATGGCAAAAAGCTTGTTTTTATTATTGTTTTATCATTAAACAGAATCCCATCACTGTCCAGCAGGACTTGTATTCTTGTATATACCAAGTGTATGCACATATGTAGACTGAGCTGACTAATTCTGCACATTTGTTATATATTTTTAAAGATCACATTACCTTATTTTCTGGGGGAAAAAGACAAGTTGTATCGGTGTATGTCACATTTTACTACTGCATTCAGAAATGAGGTAAAACACTGGTAAATAAAATGAATGGTCACACTTTATTTTAAGGTCCAATTCTTGCCATTAACAAACCATTACCTATGACTTTTGCCTCAATAAACTCCTAATTACTGCTTATTAATAGTTAGTACAGTAGTTGTTAAATATAGGTATTGGGATTAGGGATGTAGAATATGGTCATGCAGAATTATATGCTTTGTAAGTACTAATAAACAGCCAATGTGTTAATAATAGGCATGCTAATAAGCAACTATAGTTAATAGTGAGAATTGGTCCCTATACTAAAGTGTTACCAAACAAATCATTTACAAATATTATAAACACTATAAACATTTTAGTTCCCCTCACTCCACAAACAATCCTTTAAATTTACTGGTATTCAAAAAGCAGGAATAAAAAAATCTAAGTATAAAACAAACATAACTTATACTGACATCCTTTATAAAACATCATAAACAGCCTAAACAAATTTATTTAAACAAAACTTAAACTATGGATGTGTTGGAAATCTCTATCATTTAAAATATGTGTGCCTCATGCACTTTTTTCTCAATTCGCATTACTTAGGACTATGTTGCTTTGGAATATTAGTTGCAGCAAATTTCAGATGATTAAAAAAAAGGAAAATCCGGCAAATGAACATGCTAAAATATGCTTGGATTGATTTGTATGTACAGTTTCTGGGGATCACTCACATTCAGTAGGGTCTCCTGCCTCTGGGGAGGGAAGACAGCTGGGATTCTGAGCGGTAGAGGGTCAAACCCTTCCGCAGGGCTCGCAGGTCTCCTGGATTACACTGCCGAATGACACGAGAGGGAAAGAGAGACATTATTAAACATCCCACTGAACTAAACATACTTTACTGTTCTCAAAGAAAATAAAAGTGCCAAGAAAAAGTTCTGAAAAAAAGAGTGTGCAAGAATGTTTTTTAAGTCTGGAGATCACAGAAAAGAGGAGAAAAGCTGCTTTAAAGAGATAGTTCACCCTAAAAAAAAAGATAAATCTGTCACTTAAGTTGTTCCAGACCTGTGTGAGTTTCTTTCAGTTGACGGCAGCCATTGACTTTCATAGTATTTTATGGAAGTCGACAGCTACAGTCAACTGTTTGGTTCCCAACATTCTTCAAGATATCTTCTTTTGTTTGTGTAATGGCACATACCCGCATATCGATAAAATCAGATCAAGTTTCAAAATAGGAAGTCTGACTTCAAAGTTGCGTTCTGTTGCACTTTCCCAAGTGTGAAGTTTGAAATTCAGAGTTTCTTAGATGAATGGAACTCAGCACCAAAACAAACTCCCACAGCTTCCTGGCCTCCTTTAAGTGTTCTTGTCCATAGAAAGTGAGCTGGAATCTCTTCATGCTGCTATAATAAAGACACCCACAGGCTCCAGCTGGCATCATCTCTAATCACCAGTGATCCTTATGACATTTTAATGTCTTGCTTTCATGTTCCCTGAATGCATGTGATCACTATAAGAAAGACCTATAAATAACTCTGTCACTCTCTTTTAGAAGAGAAACTGTGTTTAAGGGGGCTGCAAGGAAGATGTGAACTTTACATCTGCCTGCAAGCTAAACATACTGTATCACCACTAACCATCTGTGGTATTTAGGACACCTTGATCAAGGACTGATGTACTTGTGTAGACAAGTACAATTTTGTGTGTATGCACTTTCTGTAGAATTTGATGAAGAACACACACACACACACACACGTTGTAGGGGACATTACATAGGCGTAATGGTTTTTATTATACTGTACAAACTGTATTTTCTCTCCTTATTTATCTCCTTACTCTAAGCCCATCCTTAAACCCCTCACATAAACTCTCTGCATTTTCACATTATTAATAAACTTCATTCTGTATGAGGAAGCTTGTTTCCTCATGGAGACCAAAAAAGTCCCTACAAGGTCAAAATTTACTGGTATTACTATACTTTTGGGGACATTTGGTCCCCATAATGTTGGGAAAAACCAGGTTTCTATCCTTCATTATGACTGTTTGTTGAGAAATTACCACAGTTTGTAACTCAGCTCTCTTCCAACAATTCTGACAGAGATGTATTTTTCCTGAGAAAGACAGAGGACATAAAAACCTGAGGGACCTGAGGCGGTGTGTTTACTAATGAAGTAGGTGAGTGTTTGTCAAATTTAAGTTTGTTGTACAAACTGTATGGTTCACTTCGATTGATATAATGGAAATATATACAATGGGTTCCAGAAATCAAAAGTGCTTCTATGTTGTTATGTTATCTTTATTTCTGAAATGAACCTGAAAGCAGTGAAAGCACTGAGGGGGTGTCAGAATTCCTGTGGACTGATGTTATTTTTCATCGCTGAGGCAACAGGAACTGCTGGAATGCGGCCTGTTTAAAGGGCCAAAATTCCTCACCTGACTGTATTGTTGCTCTGACAAGTAAATTTTTCACACATGTAATTACCATCATACTAGGAATGGATACGATCAATCCAATCACTCAACAACAGACTAGTCAGTTTCAAAAATTCACTGGTAATTTTCTGCCAGGTCATTACCCAGTCATTTTACAGACATTTCTGTTAACCCTAAAACACCATGCAATTAAGTGCAAAATTCAAAATACAGGTTTAAAACACCTGTAATAAAAAAAAAAAGTACTAATATGTACAATTTCGGTACTAATATGTACTTTTAAGGTACTAATTGGCACCCTTTAGGGATAAATAAGGTAAAAAAGTGTACCTTCTGAAAAGGTACCGCCCTTTATTTCTGAGAGTGTATGATGGACCCTGATTACAGGGTTTCTTTATGACCAACTACACTGTAAAAATGATAAGTTGACTTAACCTAAAAAAAAATGAGGAAACCCATTGCCTTAAAATTATTAAGTAAATAATAATAAAAAATAAGTTAAGTGAATTGTCAAGTTCATTTAAATTTTTATTATTATTATTATTATTATTTACTTAATAATTTTAAGGCAATGGGTTTCCTCAATTTTTTTAAGTTAAGTCAACTTATCACTTTTTACAGTGTAGTCAACTAATCATTCAGAAAACCCAAAATCTAGTCAGTTTTGAAAATATGCACAACCTTATTTTGCTGGACAGTTAAATATGATTTTAAGCAATTCGACTGGATTTAAACACAACAGACAGCGCTAAAACACAGAGTGGTGCAGTTTCTTAGAGAAGTTATGGGACGATGCCCAAGATAGATAAGTGGGTGTTTATAAAAAATTTAAACATGTTCACATTCATATTTACATCCATCAGTTTGTCAGACATGAAAAACTGACGCTGCACTACCTGTGCTACTTGAATAAATGATAAGATCGGAAAGACTTTTCAACACAGAGGGACAAGCATATGAGCTCATGCGCCAGAAGCCCCGAGCACAGCCCAGCATGTTAGCACAAGCGCTTAGCCTAGCATGACATTGTACACACCAGCTTTTGAAGTCACAAAGAATGTGAAGGTAAAGATCAGAAACAAGCAAGAAGAGAGCTATAGGAGGACATAGAGCTCCACCACCACTGAGCAAAAGTGTGGTAAAATTACCTTCATGGACAGCTTTGATAAGCTATAACGGCTACAGGGCTGGAGAACACAAAACACATTTCACAAACCAATTAAACAAATACAAGTACATGTTCATACAGTTTCTTCACTAGGGCTATCATAACCAGGGCTGCGTTTCCCAAAAGCATTGTAAGCTTAAGTACATACTAGATCCATTGAAACCAATGGAGCTACGATCAACTCCAGCTTACGATGCTTTTGGGAAACACAGCCCTGGTTAACTAGTCAGATAATAATGTTTGGACTTCTTATGTGTGGTTTTGCAGGACATTCAACATTAGATTGTCATCTGATATCACCACATTCAAATTTAGACACTTGAATGAAACGCAAATCCTAATGGAAAGCAATCCTTTCATTTGTCTTAATTTTGTGAAATCATAGATTGGTGGATTTTTTCATCATAGATTATTGATTTTTCAGTGTAGAATCGAACATTTTGTTGGAGACCTAAAATCAGGCCTAATTATTATTAGTCACCTGTTGATTTTTTTAATGTAAACAAAGCCAGTGGATTTTTTACTACAAGTAAATATTATTATAACTAAACAGATTTTACATACTGTAAGAGAAAAAAAAAGCTTTTATTCACGGAGGTTCTGGCTTTAAAGTCTTTGATTCTGCCTTGTAGTGTACTTGTTTAGAAACTGACCAAAGCATCTATAATATAATAATATGATATAATATAATGTAATAATGAACTGCTTAGCTGAAAGTGTTTGTGTTATATTTCTTTAAAATGCCATTTGTACATTAAAGGGATAGTTCACCCAAAAATGAAAATTACCCCATGATTTACTCACCCACCATCCTAAATGTATATTACTTTCATCTTTCAGATGAATACAGTTGGAGTTGTCCTGGCTCCTCCAAGATTTATAATGGCAGTTAATGGGGGTTGAGATTTTGATGGCCAAAAACGTGCATCCATGCATCATAAAAAAAGTGTCCCACATTGCTCCGGGGGTTAATAAATGTCTTCTGAAGTGATGTGTTTGTTTTAGAAAAAATATCCATATTCAATACTTTAAACACTTCACTTCACTTATTAACCACCCAGAGCCGTGTGGGGCACCTTTTATGATGGATGGATGGATGGATGCACTTTTTTGGGGCTTCAAAATCTCAACCCCCATTCACTGCCATTATAAATCTTGGAGGAGCCAGGGCATTTTTTAATATAACTCTGATTGTATTTTGTCTGAAGGAAATCAGGAAAATTTTCATTTTTCAAAAGGAAATTTTCATTTTTTTGGGTGAACTATACCAACATTTATTTTGTTGATTTCATGGGGTCTTTCACCAAGTTTAGCTTCTAATACAAAATATTAACATATTATTGGGCTCCGAGTTCAAACCAAATTGTGCACACAAGTACAATGTCATTTGTGTTTGATTTTGCAGCTAGCCTTCAAGTTCAGTTTCTGCGAATCAAAATGAAATTCAGTGCTGAAATGCTGAAAAACTACCTGCTATTGCAGAACAACACTTCAATTTCAAACACACTGCTGCACCTGCACTGCACATTGTATTAGCTGAAGAATTTCCCAAAACTAGATCACAATCTGGCAAAAATCACAGTACATGATCTGGTGTGTGACCAGTTATTACCAGGTTGTGAATGACGTTCGGCAGACTTTCTGGACCTTTCCATGAAAACAGACCTTTCATTCTCAGGGTCATGTGGGTTTAAAGTAAGTTGCAAACCAAAGCGTCATCTATCACAACAGCTGAAATGGCTTTTAGGAAAAGCTTAGCGTAGGTATCCTGGGAAATCAAGAGTTCAGCTCAGTTCATGTGCGCTCAGGACAGCGTTCTCTGAAGGATTGAGCTCTCCTCTGAATTAATCATGCTTCAAGTGAATTCACTCATTCTCAGAGGACTGCAGCGATGAGACGCAAACCGTTATCTCTTATTTGACCAGAGGGTAAAGTAACTCTCTTGCATTTTAATCATAGCTTTACAAAGTGCTTTCCACCCTGGGGATAAAATGCTTTCAGACGTTCCATGCACTATGTTCCACATGTTCAGAGAAAGAGACTCAAATAGATATGCCTCGAAAAGGCGCAACAATTTAAGCGTACCGCTGTCTGGTACACCCACATCCGCTGCATGACAGAGGGGGACTGGCAATGAAAACGAAATGAGGATATATGATTAAAAGGGAGAATTATTGCAGATCCAAGGACTCTTTCAAGCCTGTGACCATGCCAGCACTCTCGGCTTTGTTTCTAAGAATACTCTGTGATGAATGCTACCTACAAAGGCCTTCATAAGAACTGCGTTGTAGTCAGTATTTCCAGTGCCCACACAGTGTTTTCGTTTTCACTGGAGACCAAAAATTCAGTCATCACTTATGCATCACCATGTCATTCTGAACCAATGTGACCTTCTTGATTCCAAGGAAAACAAAAGGTCAAATGCTAAAAAATGTTCTAGCTGCTCTTTTGCATATGATGAAAGTGAAAGGGGATCTGGAATGTCAAGAATGGTCATTACGGCTTTTGCAGTATATTCCAAGCTTAATGAATCCACAGCACAGCCGTGCAGGTCACATTTATGTTCTGATGCCACTGAGGTCAAACCTGAGATCTAATAGAAACATGTTTGAATGGATGCGGCACACAAAGCACATCAGAGAACATGATATAGATTCATTTGAATAAAATATTCATTCTTAAACCGTCTTAAAATGTTAATTATTTCACTGAAATTCCACAATGATATAATTACTGTAATATATAATTACATAATAATGACGTCCCTTATATTCAAACCAAAAATAAATGACAGTATGCACACTTCTGTTCAAATTTGAGAATTTTTTTATGTTTTTAAAAGAAGTGTCTCACGCTCACCAAGGCTGCTTTTATATGTTCAAAAATACAGTAACATTGTTACAATTAATATTGTACAAGTATACAAGTAATACTGTTCAGGCTTCAGGGTCACATGATCCTTCAGAAATGCTCATTCAATGCTCAATTATTATCACTTATTATAAGTGTTCAATTATCAATAATGGTTCTTGAAAACAAACTTATGATTATTTTTTTTCAGGATTCATTGATCTCCTTTGTAACATTATAAATGTCTTTACTTTCACGTTATAATTATTTACTTTCACAATATATTCTTGCTGAATGAACGTAATAAAAAAAAAAAATCTTACCTCAAACTTTTGAATGGTACCGTATCACAGTTTCCACAAATATTATGCAGCTGTTTTCAATGTTGAAAATAATTACAATAATAATTAATAATTAATGTTTCTTGAGCAGCAAATCAGCATATTAGAATGATTTCTGAAGGATATGATGCTGAAAATTCAGCTTTGCATCACAGGAATAAATTACATTGTAAAATGTTTAAAATAGAAAACAGTACCGTTTTTCGTTTTTTTTAATCATCAAATAAATACAGCCTTGATAAGCTGACCGGTATTATACAGTATATAGCTATTTATCCAGCTGATTGATTAAAGAAATAATCAACAGATGAACTGATTCTCACAACAATTATTACAGTAGTTGCAGCCCTAGTCATCAGAGTACAGTTAAGTTTTAGATTTTTGGGTAAACTATCCTTATATTTGCAAGTACAGTGAGCTTTAAATAGGAACCTCTGTGAAGCTATGAAGATGTAATTGCCCCTCACTTTTCCAAATATGAACGTTTTATTCCTACCTACACATCTACACAAGCTGGAGGTGAAAGAACTAGCGAAATCCTATTCAAGTGCTGAGGAGAGTGGGCTGTAATGCTGTTCTGCTGGATGGGTTCACGGTAAGTGTTTTGTTGTAGATGTCTGTACTATGGTGGATGAATACATTTGTGACATTCGGTGATAGGCAGACTGATTCTGGTGCCTTCAGGATAAATAGGTGCACTTGAAATGCTCTCTCGGTTGGTAAAACCCACTCATTCTCCACAAGGGAGGTTAAATTGAGGCCAGAGATGCTCAGAGATGCCCACACAATCCCGGCGTGACGGTAAGCTGCTCCTTCTTCCTGCCGGAGGGGATGCTGTGTGCCAATTTAACACAGTTTGACCCACCATGAATTAACGATTAGCTGCCTTTTTCGTAACCCCAAACTGCCACCACTAATATTGGCACCCAATGGCAAATCTAGGTCTAGATTACTCATATTTTCAAGCGCTTTAGAAAAAGAAAGCATGTTGTTAACTCAGTCCTTACTTGTGAGAGCAGTTTGTTGTTATTGTCCTCTAGAATCCGGACCTTGGTTTCTAGCTGGCGAATGTAGTTTGAGGATGCATCTGCAAGACAAAGACAGGAATGAGATCGATTAAAATCCTAAAGTGAACAAAAAAACTACAGTGTTAGAACTAGTGATTTTCTGTTGTCAATGAATGAATTGGTTTTTGTTGTTAAATTCCATACTAACTTATTTTTCAGCCCTAAACAAGACATCTTGTTTTTCAAGATCATCAACACTAATTGGCACATCAGGTGAAGCATTTTGAAGTCACTCTGGCCCAAAATGCACATACCTTTGATATTTTGGACCACTAACTATGACAAGGTGAAATTTCAGCTTAATTACAGACTTGAGAATACAGCCTGTGATCTATTTTGGGGTTTGTTTTGATTCAGTTGATTCAGTTTACTTGATTTCTCATGCATATGTGATTTTAATTTAATCCCACAGTGCTTTAAGCTTAAAATGCGCTTCCCTTCTGATAACACAGTTGAGATCATTTCTGTTTTCTCTACACACATTGTCAAAGAATTCAAATGACCAAAAGCATCATTCATGGTTTGATGTGGTCTGTACCGAGCCAGTTTCTTTGGATACTAGCAATCAATGTGTAATGCTGCTCGTTTAATTCTGGGCTGGCATCAAGGTTCAGGCCAAGAATGCATGGAAAACTCATCTCATCACAGACTTCGTAACATGCAAGACTGAAACAAAAATCAAGGAATATGCCAAACAATATTGAATTATAAGGTCGCAGATTAAGTGAATGATGACTATTGTACTGCAGTACGTAATTTAAAAACAGAGGGGAACATTTTTGAGTAATGAAGCAAACAAATTGTTAAATTGTAGTTTTGAATAGATTCATTGTAAATGACAATTTGAACTGGTTCATGGAAACACATAGGAGCATTGCAACAGGCCCTTAGATGTGGGGGCCCACTAAATGTGACTTTAAACTGCCATAAAATATTTCCTGTTTTTAAAATATATTACACTGCAATTTTACATTTGACCAACTGAGACACCTGGCTTTCCGACCTTCTTGAGTTTCCTACCAGATACAATGGTGACCACGAAATAAAGCACATACTTTGACTTATCCTTTTGAAACTTTTTTTAAGGCATGCATGCATTTGATTAATTTGGTTAACCAAAGAGTAAAAACATGTGCTGAGTTAGCTGGGAAACTGTTACAGCCAAAAGTTCCTTATGAAGCAAGAAATGTTTATGAGCACTGAAATCCCTTTTTGCTGATTTTAATCATTTAATCCATTTATGAAAATAGAAAAAATGAAAGCCATGCAAAAATGTGGTTCATATTTCCTCTGATATAAAAGAGTAATTTTATTTGCTTAAGTAAGACATGACTGTGTTGGCATGGTGTAGACAATGGGCGGCATTAGTTATTAGGCTAATAGATAAACCCATTGCCATGTCTGAGTAAAGCCCTCAGCAGTGGACAGTGAGGCAGTGCAGGGCGGCTGCAAATCCCTAGTGACACTCTAATCTAACTTCATCTGGCTGACTGAATGATGATGGGCACGAGCCAAGCCGATTAAGAATCAACTCCGATACACAAAACCCCTGGACCAGCCCAGATCCACCCACTACCAAAAATCAATCCAACCAAAACCAGCTTTTAGAAACATGACTCCACTACCCCAAAGCAATTCAGTTTCCATCATTCCAGGGAGCTAAATGTTCTTGTCAGCACAACTCGCCACACAAGAGACTTCCACTCAACTATAGTCATCAGATCTGGTGGAGTGAGGACAACATAGCTGACCTTTAGCTGTTAGACACCGCTCAAAGGACAATGTACACAGAAACACCTCTATGTTATGACTTCTCAAATTTAAATGGGCCTGATCCTAGATAACATCCAGTGCTTGTAGTGTCTTATGTTGTTTTGCATTTACATTATACAGTGAAGTATATAATAGGGCTACAACACCAAATTGCTAAAAAGTAAACCTTTTTTTATGACATTACTCCATGACATAGCACACAGATCCAACTAATTGTTCAAACCTGGTAATGAAAAAAAAAAAATTTCATAACTGATTTTAAGTAATACAGTACATTTTAAACTGAATTTTAAAATTAATAAATTTTAGGATTCAATGCCATAAATAATAGTTCACAAGCGCAAATAAAATTAATGGTTATATCCACCTTATTTTTAACGCAAGATTCTTAACGTTTTGGTGTCATTCACATCTAGTTACTTTACCTGTACAAAAACAGTAATTTATGTTGCTTCATACTACAGACTGGCATTTGTTATCATATTATTTTAATTCATCATATTTATAAACGCACAGGTTTTTAGCATAACATTTTAGAGTTTAGTGCACTTTGTTATTCTTCTAGTTATTTATCTATAGTGGCAAATGAATCCGAATTCTAGCACATTCACTAAAAACAAGCTTACTTAATGGAATAGCTTACTTCTGCATTGTAAATTAAAGTGGATGTGTTACAAATTTTGATGCGAGTATTTTTGAAATACTTTACATACAATGTGTCAAATTCAATAACTGTAACAAAATTTTGTTGGCCATTATTTAAACTCTTCTGCACTTGTAAAACATCTAAATAGTTGTTTTATGGTTGTGTTTGTATGGTTTGGCGTGCATGTCTCTGCTGTGTTTATTATTGCAATTTACATAGTAAAAAAAATATATTTAATTCCTTTCTAGTCAAGTCAAGTCACCTTTATTTATATAGTGCTTTTTACAATGCAGATTGTGTCAAAGCAGCTTTACAGTATTAAACAAGGGAAATAGTGTGTCGAAATAGTGTGCCGTTCTCCTTTCTAGCACACAGTGTAGACCTATAGCATCTTGTAGTATGGTTTACTGTCTCCTAGACTCCAATTCTTCAGTTAGGTGTCCATTCTGATTGTATTCAGACACAACACTGCACAATAATCAAATAAATCTGATGTGCTGATCAGCTATTTGTGCATGTTAGCTCAGTGAACTGACATGGATGTTTTTATGTGTGGCGGCACGACGCGGATGAGCGTGTGGGGGTGGGGTAGCGAGTCTGTCCCTCTCGCTTTGTCGCTTCCAATCGCATCAGCAATGCCATGACCCACTTCTATAGCCGCCACTGCGGCACAAGGCTCACGCGGGAATCTTCAGGATAGGCCACATGGGCAGCGACTGTTAAGCAGTCTTCGTGACATCACAAGCAGCCCCTTCCAACAGCAGTCACACCCGAAACCCACAAACGCAGCAGGGTTTGTTCAGAGAGAATTGAGATGAATTCCGACTTCTTGGAAACACGCTGATAAGCCTACAGAAACGCTGTCATTCAGTTTCCTTTGAACATCTGTTGCAACACACTGGGCGCTGCCTACTTTAAATCAACAACTGTGTGCGTGTGTGTGTATGTGAATGACTCTGAGAGTCTTGAAGGAGAGAAACGGAAAAGAAAATCTAGCAGGAAAAAACTCCAAGCGAAAGCTTTAAATGGGTGTGTGCATGAAGTTGCTGGATCAATTGCTGCAAGATGTGGCAGTCCAAGCAGAAACAACAGTCCCTACAATAATTCATTCCATACAGCCTGACCTCATTCTGTTAGAAAACTACAGCATGGCAGACAATGAAAGTTAAATTAAAGAGAGGCGGGAAAGCTAAAGACAGGAGATAGGGAAAAAACCTATTCACTCTGTCTGAGTTTAGAATTCAAACTTGGCTAAAAAGAAAGTTAGAAAAAAACTTGTTGTTTAAAAGTCTGCACAACCTTTATTGTCTCTCGGAGGATAGGGGAAGTAAGAAAAGATGAGAAGTGAAAACAAAGAATGTTAGAGAAAGACAGGAATAGACAGACCGAGAGAAGTCATATTTGGATAGTGAGTTCAGGCTCTAGATTGGACTCCTATTGATGGTGTTTGCTGTCACTACTGCTCTGTTAGGGATTTGAACAAACAAGATTTTTATAATGGAACATATAATGTTTAACAATTTTCACCTGACAAATGATAAAATGAATGAAAATCCCATAAGGTGCAGACGCACCAAACCTCAAATGAAGTAGCGGCGACGACAGCCAACTGTGGTGTCGCCTCACATCGGCTGGTTAAAAAAGTTGCACTTGAAAACACCACAAAGCCAACAACAAACTAGCGTGTGCATTCTGCACCTTTGTGAGAGTAAATATATCTCCAAACCAGCAGATGGCAGTAGTCTGTATTCGTCGTTCATAAAGGGAAACCGGAGGAGCTAGGATTATGTATATACAAACCCTAGCATTGCTTAGTTAAAATTTTCTTGCCAATATCCCTATGAAAATTTTTACTGATGAGATGAAGATGAAATGAAAGTGTGCCCTCTTGACTTCGCTGTTTGATCACTTGCATCACTTCTGTTTTTCTTCTCTTTTCTTTTCTTCTCGTGTACTCCACCACCAGGGTCCAACTAGTGGCAACAATATCGAACACACCACAAAAACTAGGCCAATGGATGACAACAACAACAACCCAATACTGACTGACCACTGTCTTTGTATGTCAATGCCTATAGACTTACACTGAAGGTGAAGGTAGCAAGCACCAGTTTAAAGCACTGGATTTAAAAACACTTGTACCAGATAACTAATTCAAATTATTTCCAGCTCATGGATGATTTTTTTTTTTTTTAACCGGCACTAGTTTAATCTGTTTACTTTCTGCATGACAAAACAAAAATACTGAATCGTTTCAAAATAATTTTTCTGAACACTCCCTTGCCTGCTATTCATCAGGCCTCAACAGGTAAACACATCCCACTTCTCAATAACCTCACACCTTTGGTTGCCATGTTGTGCTTGGTATTCAAACAAACAAAGCATCACGTTAAAACCACAAGCAGCATGACATTTAACATAAATCTATGTAACTTCATTGAAAATAGCTGAACTCCCATCAAAGCAATACAATGAAAGTCCAGTGGGGTTCAAAACAACACTGGACTCATTGTATGGACAAAAACAGTAACAGTAAGTCATTACCGTACACCTTCAATCATTACCTCAGCTTGGAGAGTTGTCTTTAGTTTAATGATTGACTGCAACAGCGACCTTGATCCTCACTTTAGCACACAACTACAAATGAAGTCATTTACTTCAGCAGAGTCACCTCCTCAGGGAGACAAAAGTGCTGTTTATTTACTCTAGTAAACTAGGGAGGGTTTTAATAGGGTATTTATGTCTTTACTTTACAGGTGAAGTTTGTAAAATATAGGAAAACCTTTTGAGGTTAAAATACCTTTACCTATCCCATTCTAATATTCAAAGTAAGTCATTTGTAGGTTGATTTTCAAGAAAGTGTAAACAATGTGGTTTTGTGGCACATTTATTTGTATAGCACTTTATACAAAGTATCTTCACAGCATAAACAGGAAAATGGCAGTGTTGCGAGTTCAATTACCTCAATTTCAGCTGTAAAGCAGCTCAATTTAGTTCAATCTATATCAATAACAGTGTTAATGATGCAAATATCATCAATTATAAAACTACTTCAAAGGCAGCTCAGTGTCATCATCCAGCTCAGTTCAGTTCAAGTTTTGTTCTTACTATAGCAGTCAAATGGATCATATTTCTGAATTTGAATTTTCTTTTTAAAACTGTTTGTCAAGACCAGCATCAGTTTTTTTTTCCAGCAAATGGCAGATGGGTGGAGTTTGAAGAGTCATTATTTTTGTCATTCTCTTTACTGCCACTTATTGATGCAGAAATAATCCACTCAACACTTCCCCTTTAAGATGTGTGTGGCCAAGTTTTCAAACTGTTACACTAATCTGCTTTATCAGCCTTTAGCTCCCAGACCTTTTTAATTATATGGTGCTTTCAGAAAATACAACCTCGTTCTCATTGCCTTGTGTTGAAGTCAAACCAAATGTACTTTTTAAATGTAACATGACATGTTTATTTTTAATCCGTCTGTGTTGGATGGCTTAAAATATAGCTGACTGCCTAAGAAATCATTTACTATGTGGGGTCACTGACACAACAGATCAGATCAGTCCTGTTGTCTTGAAGATCAAGTTGTTAGGAGGACCAAAGATTCTAAAGATTATACAAACATTGGTAAAGCTCTGATCTGTCCTAGAAGCAATGTGAAGTCAACTGTGAAAAACATGATGCAACCAAGAAGAAACTATTAAGATCAGGCCATCCCATCCCATCCCAACTGGACAAAAAGTCAAAAGAAGTGTGTACTTTTTGGAACTTGCAGAAAGTGTTTTCACACTAAATATTTTTACAGGACCAGAGTTTATTTGATGAAAGAGTTTGGTTTGGTTGTTTAGCTGGTGTGAAGGTTTTTTTAGTGCTTCCCAAATTTGATCACATTTAGGGTGTCTCTATATCTCACATAACCATTGTAGATCACAGGAGCGTCAACTGATAAGCTGATGAGCTGAATCAAGTGTGTTTAAAACATTTACTGTTGCACTGTGCTTTCCACATATGTTCATGATTTCTTGAATGGTTTCCCTTGTGGAACTTGAAGACTTTGTCATTAGACGTTTCTCAAAGTCCATAATCAAACTGTCTTCCAACAACTTTGTGGTTAGAAACATAAAATAAGATCCAACCTTTATCCCATTATCCCCTCAGGCCTTCTAGCTCCATGACCATGTAAGTGTTGGTCACATGAGACCACGTAAGTGTTGGTCACATGAGACCACAGCAAGAGGTGCAACAACATTTTATAGTGGAATTATCATTTAATTAGAGAATTCACATGAATTTTAGAATGTGATGGAATTAATAACCTCAAAATAGCTAAATATTGGTCGATGAATCATCCTGGATGACATATCAATATATCACTAGTTCTAACGCATCACATAAGGTGTGACCAACCAGACACTGTCATTCGTTGAACATGGTAATTATGAAAACTGTGCGTTCAAAAAAGTCACCTGCCTATCCATTATGCTCACATGTAGATCACGTGTAGACCTGCCTTGCCTTCCACTTTTAATTCTCTTGAAAGCAGACAAACACAGACAGGGCAGGCTGGAGTAGTTAAGCTGGTGGGTGGCAGGCAGAGCGCCTGCGGTACAATTCTAGTGGATTCCACACAGTTTTAAGTAATGCTGACACCACAAGCCTCAGAATTTCAGTGCATCCTCTAAGCCGGGTGAATGGTGTGATCTCACCTCTGGCAAGAGGAACCTTTATGTAACCCAAGACGCCAATGTGTTTATCTAGGAAGACATGAACTTCAATTATCTGTGTTGTTTCTGGGCAAATTTCTACTCCGTCATGGACCACTAACATTACAGAGGTCGCTGGAGAATTTTTTTTAATAAAATTACAATGTGGACGCAATGCAGCAAGTCAAAAAGACCCACAGACTCCATATGAGCCATGAGCCATGAGCCATGAACCATGCCCTTAAGAGTTTGAGGTGACAGTGAGTTTGCTCATGGGATATTTACTGGAAGTCGTGCAATTTTATTTGGTAGAGTAGCACAACTGTTGTCTCCATCAAAATCAATTGAACATATTTTAATTCTGTACAAAAAGATTATTGACAATGTGGGATTTGTCTACTATTAAATATGTGAAAATCTATTTAATTACCAGTTATGCAATATGAAAATAAATGTTGGTCTATTCCTCACAAAATTATGGCTTCGGAAGGTTTTGATCCTTCAATTTTTTTATGTAAAAAAATATATAATAACAATATGAGAAAACAGCAATTAAATTTAAAATCATATTAGGTCAGACAACATTTTCTGTTGAGTCCTCAAAAATGATCATGTGAAGCATTGTGATGATCTCCACCCACCTTATTCAAGTGTGAATAAACAATCATATTATACGCTAATTAAATATTCAGTTTTCAACTACTGAAAACCAACTAGGCATATTCCAACACCTTCTTTTTCTGTACATAAAAATAGATTAATACACTTCATAAGAATAGAATTCATTGACACTGACTAATCCTAGTCTCAACATCATTCAGGTGTAGACTATATTTCTAAATCTCTGCTTAAATTAAGAATGAGACTATACCCTTTCTCAGATTAGGCAGATGCCAATAGTCTCAGCGGGAAAAAAGAGAAACATGAGACACAAATAGAAGACAAAAATATTAATGAATTGACTTCTCAACAGCTCACAGGAATGTGACATGAAGGTGTCAGAACAACATGCGTGAACCTGTACAAATATGTCTTTTTTAAGCCTTGTTCTTAGTCAAAACAATTCACAGCATTTTGGTGTCTACTGTGGTTTTATATAACAGTTTTTATAAGTGCTATTTATAATGTATGGCCCTTGCAGTGGACTAAAGATGTTTCACAAGAAAGTTAACAAGGCAACAGGGGAATATTCAAGTTCTACCGCTGTTCTCATATCACTTGGCAGTGTGGCATATGAAAGATATTTAGAGAAAGAAAGAAAAAAACTTTTAAAATGGAAAAAGTAGAAAAGTAAATAATTCATATTTTGCAGAGGAACTGCTACTGAGAGTACTACTTGACACGCCTTCTGAATGAGTTCAGTGGAGACTTTAGAAGACTAGCAGCTCATTAGACGATTGTAAAAGGCTGTAAGGTGTGCAAGGCCATGGCCCTAAAAATACTGTATGTGGAATGTGGATGCTTGTGGACGCTTAAATCATACTTTTAGACAACTAAATATCAAATACTGACATTTAATCAGTCTGCATGATTAACTGGCATATCTAACGTACCACATAAGGTCTGAACAACCAGGCACTGCCTTTCGTTTAACATGGTAATTATGAAAACTCAATTATGTACACTCTAAATCACTTGCCTGAAAGCAAAAACTACAGGTCTGTTTTCGGCTGAATTCTGCAAGTGCTGAATCCATGCTGGCCTATGTCAATTCAGTCTTATTTAGAGGGTATATGTCTTTTACACAATCCGCAATCTTTTCAAAGAATTCGAAGTCATAAACATTTTTCTACAATGAAGTATCAAAGTCTATATTACAAAACAATCATAAACCTATGGCCTTGGTTTGGACATATTTAACGGCGCCCATGTTTATGCTTCTATGGTCAGGTCTCCTTGTTATTATCTTGCCGCATTATGCAACTGACCCTGGAAAAACATTACTTCAACATGCTAATGAGCCACAGCCATGCCAGCTTCGCTCTCCAAGCCATGTATTTCCATAAGGGCTGAAGGTCTATCGGAACATAAAAGTGCATGTGCATACAGTACAGACTTCTGTGGTCTCCTTGTGGGATAGAAGAAGTGTGAATTTTGCATGGCTCTTCCCTACACCAGATCCATGTGACATTTCAAGACCTGTATGAGAGTTCCTGCAGAAACCTGAGGTCCTATTTAAATGCATTCTCGCCCAACTCAGTACCACTGAACCGGTGTCCTGTATAATCTCTGACCACCGAGAGTTCACTGGTCCCACTGGGCACCGATGGAGCTAGAGATGAAACCGCAATGCGGAGACCTCAGGCAAGCTCTGACTTCATCTGATGGAAACGGCTTCAGTGCAGTTTTTGCAGTGTCCTGACTGACACATCTGTGGTAAAGAAAAAACTCAGCTCAACCAGTGGTGATATCTTCCACCGGATTCATGATTTTCCCAATTAGTATGGGTTACGTAACATCCTCATTCCTAGTATTCAGAACAGCAGGGACAGTGTCCCTGGTGTAAGGACAGTTTCTGTGAAAAGACATCTGATGTGTGCTGCAGTGTTGTTTTCAGGCTTGTTTCTAGCAAGACATGTACTTTCGTTTGAGAGACAACTGTTGTTCTATTCATTCATTGGTGAATGGGGACTGATGGCGTTTTTGAAACGAGCCTTGCCCTCTTTTGAAGTAAAAAATAGCAAAGTGACAATACCACAGGAGAGGATAGCGCACACTCCAAAAAACACAAAAAATGGTATCCTAGCAACAGGTCCGTTCAGATGCAAACCCTCAGATGCTGGAGGGTTCCACTTTATTCCAGAAATACATCTAGAGCTTAATCTGCTCAGATCTTTCTCTGGTCTGTAAGCTACTTGACTAAAGCTGTTTGAAAAAACAGACTTCTGATTACTTGATTGCAGATTTGTTTGTACTTCTCTTTTGCACACAAATATTATATATATATATATATATATATATATATATATATATATATATATATATATATATAATATATATATATATATATATATATATATATATATATATATATATATATATACATTAATTAAATTCACAGTTTGTACAATATTTAAAATTAACAGCAATATTTAAGGTTAAAATCTCAAAATATAAGAGAAAGCAAATATCTTTGGTCCTCTGACTGGTCGCCATTTCTTATAAGTTACATCTTTTTTTTCTTCACCTTTTTGTCTTCACTAGTTCATTTTAAATGCTCATGCAAAGTGATTTTACAAGCACAAAAATATTTCATGTTGTGTGTCAGTTAAGTTTTGGTAAAGAAGTTTTCACAAAAAAATATAAAAAAATAAAACCCTGCAATAGTAGAGGGTGAAAATATTCAATAAAATATTGCATATAAATTGTCCAAGTTTGAACTTTATCATCAAAAACAGAACAAACAAACCCTAGAAAATATTGATGAAGATTCACCTCATGTGAACTGAAAATACTTGTCAGTATCATTTTTTTCAGAGATTTAACCAAACCTTACTGCAAAGAGGGCAGAATCAACTTATTGAGTTAATAGCTGATAATAAACAGCTTCATCTAATCTGATATGGATGTTCCTCGCAAGACAAAAAGGATAGATTTATTATCTTCTCTTTAATTTATGTATAAAGGTCTGTCTGTCTCACAGCTCCTTAACCTAAGAGCACTCAAGAGCAGACAGTGTAAGATAGCTTATGAACATAATCATTCAGAGATGCTGTTCCTTCATGAATACATTTTGTAAAAGCACTTGGCTTTTAGATAAGCTCTTCAGACTGCTGGAGACTGAATTCAGCAAAAACCACAGCAAGACAGTGGTCAAGAAAATTTGATGACAAGCAATTTATAAATTTTCCAAACTATAAACAGTGGCTTGGCCTGTTTCTAAGCAGAATGCTTAAGCATTAAGGTAAGATAATATTTTAGGGAAGAAAACCTAAAAACCATTTGCGTCATGGAATTGCACGAATTGCAAGGTGGGCATTAATTTTCAACAATTCAGCGGTTCCACAATTCTGTAGAAAGCGCTGCAAATTTCCAGATCCCATGATTTGCTAAAATAAGACCACTGTTGAACTGGTGAGGACACACACTCCTCCAATCCTGTCCTCACATGATGACTGGGACGCCAACAGGATTAGAGTCCCATCCGAATGATGTGACAGAAACCCCCCATCAGGAGTAAAAGTCTACAGGACAGGCATTTTAACCCAGCCTGCAGAAATGTCAAGTGCATTCAGGCTTCGAGATGGTCCACTTCTTTATAGCCATGAAAAGGCAGTCCCCAATTCTGTCCAAAAGCAAGAGGAAATATGAAGATACGTTTTGGGGATTTTAGGTATGGAGCCCCTAAGGCTGTCCAATCCTGCTCCTGGAGGGCTGGTGTCCTGCAGAGTTCAGCTCACACCCCGATTAAACACACCTGAACCAGCTTATCAAGGTCTTACTAGTCATACTAGAAACCTCCAGGCAGGTGTGCTGAAGAAAGTTGGAGCTAAACTCTGCAGGACCCTAAGGGGACATGGTGATAGAAAAAATATAAGATTTGGAGGAAAATTATAATTCAACACTTTTACATTCTCTCGAAAAAAAAAGCGTTCCTCCAAGAAACTTTGCATTCTCTCGCAAAACTATTGTGATCCCAAAAAAACTTTGTGTCCACTTGCAAAAGCACTGAAATAGTTTTCCCCTCCGACCTCATCTTATTTCCAACACAAATGTTTTACAAGCAAACACAAACTTTCTAAGGAGAATGCAAAGGTTTTGCAAGAGAACACAAAAGTATTCCTCCAATCTCATTTTTATTATCTCCATATTTACGTGATATACATTGTGTAGGAATTACGTTATGTGCATGGGACGAATGAATGAAGTCGAAAAAAGGATACTTATGACTGATTTCATGAATCCCGAAAAGAACTTAATGAGGGTGAGTTAATGAAGACAAAATTTTGCATCGAGAAAATAATACAGATGTTAAGAAAAAAGGTCCAACACTTACATGCCAAAAATTGGACAAAGTCATCAGAATAACATATGGGACACGGACAAAATGTCAAAGGTGAAAGACTGAGACACACTGTGTGAATTTGTTTAGAGAATACCCTCTCCTGGCAGATTGCAGAAACGGCTGACGCTCACAGGAAAATCTCCCTCCAAATTGGCCTGTGATGACATTGGGGACACTTTAGTTAAGTTTTGCCTGACACAATATGAAGGTCACAGTTTGCGTCAACAGAATTGGATTGCTGATTGTGTTCTTTGGAGTAGCTAGTGCCCTGCCAATGTGCCACCTGGTGGCTTCATTAACAACTTCATTACACAGCATTTCATTAGGCAGCAATAAATAAATGGATAATCAATGCATTCCCACCTGGACAAAGCCTAGATTAATGCTACAAATGGTTCTACAAGCTCCAGTCATAAACACTGCTTGTGGAGGTGGTAAAAAATAGGTATGTGCAAAACTATTTTCACAATCTACAAGAGATGAGTAGCCTGAATGGTTGGTCTTTAGGAAGCCCTGAAAAAGAATTATAAGGCTGGTTTTGGGTTCACCTGACCTGCAATTAGACATTTATATAGGGACAGGAGAAGAGGACATGTTCTTGTGTTCAAATACAACTAGAATGGAACAGAACACTGCGGTCTTGAAATGCATTTTTTTTTAAGTTTAAATATTTTAAACATTGCGCTATCCAAAAATGAAAATTGTCTCATTTACTCACTCTCATGCTGTCCCAGATGTGTATGACTTTCTTTCTTCTCATGACCACAAACAAAGATTTTTAGAAACATACTCCATCTCTGTGAGTCCATAACGCAGGTGGATGGGTCTCTCAAAGTTGACGTTTCAAAAACCACACAAAATGAACATGAACACGGGGGAATCCATACAACTCCAGCTTATTTTTGCTGAGATAGTTGGCGTTACCAGTATTACCCTGGAATCAGCGTTGTTTATGATCAGTAAAAAGTGCACGCATGCTGAACTATTTTTCTCATCTCTGTTTGTGTTCATCTGAGGAAAGAAAATACATTTGGGACAGCAGGGTGAGCAAATGATTTATATATATATGCATCAATGGTTTAATAGCTGAAGCACAGCATGCTGTCAGTGCTATAGCTAATAAAAAAGCTTAATAAAAAGGTTTTTTTCCCCTTTTAATTTTTTTTAAAAAAAAAAACCCAAAAAAAATTTAAAAAATTTTTTTTTTTAAAAAAAATTTTTTTAAAAGGGTTTAAAAAGGGTTTTTTTTAATTTCCCTTTTGTTTAAATTAATTTAAAAAAAAAAATTTTTTAAACAAAAAAAAAAAAAAAAAATTTAAAAAAAGGGGGGCCCCAAAATTACCTTTTTTTTTTTTTAAAAGGGAAAATTTTAAAAAAAGGGAAAATTTCCTTTGGGGTTTTTAAAAAACCCTCCCTTTGGGGCCCAAAAAGGGTCTTTTTTTTTTTAAAAAAAAAAAAAAAAAGGGGAAAGGGAAGCCCCCCAAAAAAAAAAATTTTAAAAAAAACCAAAAAAAAGGAAAAAAAAAAAACCCCCCCTTTTTTTTGTTTTTTTTTAAAAAATTTTTTTGGGGGGGGGTTTTTTTTTTTTTTTCCCCCCCCGGGGGGCCAAAAAAAAAAAAGGGGGGGCCCCCCCCCCCCAAAAAAAAAAAAGGGGTTTTAAAAACAAAAACCCCCGGGAATTTTAAAAAAACCCCCTTTTTTAAAAAAACCCCTTGGGCCCGTTTTAAAAACCCAAAAACCAAGGTTTTTAAATTTGAAAAGGGGGAAAAAAAAAAAATTTTTTTTTTTTAAAAAAAAAAACCCCAAAATTTTTGGGGGGGCCCTGAAAGTTTTTCCCCTTTTAAAACCCCTTTTGGGTTTGGGAAAAAAAAGGTTAAATTTTTTAAAATTTTCCAAAAAATTTTTTTGGAAAAAAAAAAAATTTTAAAAAAAAAAAAAAAATTTTTAAAAAAAAAATTAAAAAAAAAATTTTTTAAAAAAAAAATTTTTTTAAAAATTTTAAAAAAGTTTTTTTTTTAAATTTTGGGGCCCCTTTTTAAAAAAAAAAAACCCCCCAAAAAAAAACCCCCCCCAAAAAAAAAAAGGGGGTTTTTTTCCCCTTTAAAAAAATTTTTTTAAAAATTTTTTGGGAGGGGTTTAAAAGGGGGTTTTTAAAAATTTGGAAAAAAAACCCCAAAATTTAAAAATTTTTTTTTAAAAAAACCCCCTTTTTAAGGGGGAAAAAAATTTATTAAAAACCCCCCTTTGGCCGGGGTTTTTGGGGGGCCCTTAAATTTTGGAGGGGGGAAAAATTTTTTAAAAAAAAAAAAAAAAACCCAAAAAGGGGGAAAATTTTTTTTTTTTAATTAAATTTTTTGTTAAATTTTAAAATTTTTTAAAAATTTAAAAAAAAAAAAAAAATTTAAAAAAAAAATTTTTTTTTTTTTTTTTTTTCCCTTTTAATTTTTAATTCAAAAAAAAATTTTTTTTTTGCCCGGGGAAACCAAAATTTTTTTAAAATGCCCAAAATTTTTTTGAAAAAAAAAATTTTTTTTTAAAAAATGAAAAAGGTTTCCTTTTTTAAAATTTGGGTTTTTCCCCCCTTTTTTTTCCCCAAAAAAAAAGAAAGGAAATTAAAAAAAAAATTTTTTTCCTTAAAAAAAAAAAAAAAAAAATTTCCTTTAATCCCAAAAAAAGGGTTTTGAATTATTTTTTTTTTTTTTTTTAAATAAAAATTTCCCTAATTTTTTTTTTAAAAAAGGGTTTTTTGGGCCCCCCCGGGGGGTTTAAAAAAAAAAATTTTCCCCGAAAAAAAAAACCAAAAAGGTTTTTTTTTTTTCCCCCAAAAAAAAAAAATTTAAAAAAAAAAAAGGGAAATTAAAAAAAATTTTTTTTTTTAAAAAAAAAAAAATTAAATTTTTAATTTTTTTTTTTTTTTAATTTAAATTTTTTTTTTTGGTTTGTGTTTAAAAAAATTTTTTGGGAAAAATTTTCCCGGGGAAAAAAAATTTTTAAAAATTTTAAAAAATTTTTTTAAAACCCAAAAACAAAATTTTTTTTTTTTAAAAAAACCCTTTTTGGTTAAATTTTAAAAAAAAAAAAAAAAAATTTAATTAATTTTAATTTTTTTAAAAAATTTAAAAAACCCCCTTTTTTTTTTTTAAAAATTTTTTAAAAAATTTTTTTTTTAAAAAGGTTATTTAAAAAACCCCCCTTTTTCCCCCAAAAACCAAAGGGGAAACCCCTTTTTTTCCCCCAAAAAAAAAAATTTTTCCCCCTTTAAACCCCCTTTAAAAAAACAAATTTTTTAAAAGGCCCGGGGGGGGGGTTTTTTTTTGGGGGGCCTTTTTATGTTTTCCCAAAAATTTTTTTTCCCCCCCCAAAAAAGAAAAAAACCCCTTTAAAAAAAAGGGGGTTTTTAAAAAATTTGAAAGGGAAAAAAAAAATTTTGGCCCCAAAAAAAAAAAAAAAAAAAAATTTTGGAAAAATTTCAATTTTTTTTTAAAAAATTTCCGAAAAAAATTTTTTTAAATTTTTTTGGTTTTTGGGGTTTTTTCCCCTTTTTTAAGAAGGTTTTCCCCAATTTCCCCCCTTGGCCCCGGTTTTTTTTTTTTTTTTTTTTTGCCATGAGGGTCTCTAGATGATGCATGTCAAGTTTCAAGTGAATCGGACTCGTGGCCTATGAGGATTTCAAAAAAGTAGATTTTTCAGAAAATCCAAAATGGCATGGACTTCCAGCAAAAGAATCTGTCAGAAACAAATTTGTTTGGTTTGACCCAGGATTCCAAAGATATAATACACTTGCATCTATGACAAATGGTTTATGAGCTATTGCCAAAAATGACTGAATTTTTAGTTTTTAGCACTGTAGTGCCCCCATGGGCTGATTGGGGCGAGTGTTTGGATCTGAGTAGCGAGCAATACTACTACAATCTGACCAAGTTTCAGCTCTCTAGGCCTTACGGTTTGGTCTGCACGATCAGTTTTAGGGAAGAAGAATAAAAATCCTTACAATTACAATAGTGTTTCAGCACTACTGTATATGCTTGAACCCCTAATAACTACTACCATTATATTAATAATTCAATTAAATTAAGTTAATAAACAGAAAATAGGGAAAGAGCAACAGAAATTCCAATAACTGTGACATTTTGATGGAAACACTAGTTACCATGGTAAAATTTAGGCATATAGAATGCATGACTGTTGAACACAAACATAAACATTAACTCAACATTTCTCAATTACTTTCTTAAAACATGTTCCCTTATGGTCCAAAATTAATAATTCCTTTTTATATATAAAAGTAATTCCTACAACTTTGATTTGTCTAATTTGTCAAGTACATTAACTTCTTTGTTATTTGTAGTCCTTATTAGCAAAGTATGTTCTTCTAACCAAACAATGGTTTCAAAATTCATATTTGAGGTAGGAATGTTTCAAAATAGAACGTTAACAACAGACCTATTTTATTTGGCACTGCAAACTGTAATTGTAAAAACTATTTTGAAATTCCAGAGGGAACCTGTGGTTCGAAATTGCCAATTCTCATCTGTATTTTGGAATTAAAAACAGAGCACTCTATTATTTGGAAAAAGACAAAAGTGCATGATGATCAACAGGACACTTGTTGGACAGTGCTTCACAGAATCTTGTTTTACTTTTAAAATATGAATTCCAATCAAAATGTAGATCTTTTCAAATATGTAGCCCACAGAAACCAGTGTTAGAATATGCTAACAATGTAGCACTACTTCCTGTCTGTGTAAAGGCTTCAACTCTTGAAACCATAGAGTTGTGAGCAGTTGTGCAACACAGCTTGGGATCGAACATTGCCATGAAATATGAACCTGTCTCTGATGATTACCGCAGCACCATCTGTGCACTGGGATGGCCAACGGCTCGACTGATTGATGAGACCCCTTAAGGAGGAAAGAGAGCAGGGGACCTCATGCACACACACACACTCTCCAACCCATCCACTCTCTGTTTGCCTTACCACTAGCCAATGTCTCAGCAAATACCTCCACAGGTCCCACTTCACTCACTTATCACCTTCCTATACGGCTGTTAGCAGGTCTGAGGAATCCCCGTGGAATCAAGATACACACTCCGAACATCTATGCGCTCAACTTGACCGTTTTATTAAATGACACTGCACCACATATTGAATCCAGGCCACACACATTGACCCCTGGGGATTTAACCATGATAAAATGAATTTCATTGATCGAACAAGCTCAAAGTAGACCACATGCTGTGCACAAGCCATGAAGAGTTTTTAGGGTGGAAATCTGATCAAACCTGTCAACGATTCAATCAGATTCAACTATTAATTCATTAATTTATTTACTTATTTATTTAGCACATTTTGGGTTGAGTTTAGAGTACTGGATCATGTTTTACAAGAAAATCCTATTGCACATTTAATTCAATGCGCTAGTGTTAGTCGGATGAATATTATTTCTACATCAAATTTTGTATAAATATGTGCATAATTTACAAATTAGTCTAGCTGCAATGTAAAGGAGTAACATTACAGCTCATGCACATACAGTGTTAGAGTAACTAGTTACATGTAACAGAATTACGTAATTTAATTCCAAAATAAATGTAATTGTAATCAGTTACAGTTACGGAGAAAAAAAGTGTAATTAAATTAGTTATTTATGAAAATGTTAAAGATTACAAAGTGGGTTACATCCAAATATTTTCACACACATACAGATTTAATTGACTTCTTTCCCAAATTGCATTGACTGCACCAATGTTCCAGGAGTTTAGGACAGAATAGGATACGTTTATATAATAACTGTTTTATTTCCTATTTGGGTTTATGCATATGCTTTATTTTTTTAAGATTAACTGTTAGATGCCAGTGTTTCCTGTCATAGCTATGCAAAGGTTTGATTTCAAAAACAGTATCATAGCTATTAAACTATTTCTGGTTATAATTTTAAATCTGTATTTAACCTCAGAACAAAGTAAAGTAAAGAGGTGCTAAAGACTGATTCTGTGGTGGCTGTGCTTTAAAAATAAATTATAATAATCTAAATTCAAGTGATGAAGGATTCTGAAAGTCTGACAGTAATGAGTGTCGAGTACTACTGTAAATGTTAACCCTGCCTGCTTTAAATGTTTGAAAATGATTATCAGTTGAAAACGTTCATTAGAAATTTAGAAAAGTAATCAAAAAGTAATCAAATGTAATAAGTTATATTACTTTAATAAAGTAATTGAAATAGTTACACTACTTATTACATTTTAAATAGGGTAACTTGCAATCTGTAACCTATTACATTTCCATGATTCTAAGGCAAAAGACCTTAGAATCAACCTCAATAGAATAAAATGAAATTCACAGCGTTTCACAACTTCTGCTCGCTAATTTGAAAGCTGTAATTGGATTGTTGAAACTAAAAATCATATTATACAACTAGACATTGTGGAGAGCTACGTTCTGTTTTAAAGGGTTACTCCACCCCAAAATGAAAATGTTGTCATTAATCACTTACCCCCATGTCATTCCAAACCCGTAAAAGCTTTGTTCGTCTTCAGAACACAATTTAAGATATTTTGGATGAAAACCGGGAGGCTTGTGACTGTCCCATTGACTGCCAAGTAAATAACACTGTCAAGGCCCAGAAAAGTATGAAATACATCATCAAAATTGTCCATCTGCCATCAGTGGTTCAATCTGAATGTTATGAAGTGACGAGAATACTTTTTGTACGCAAAGAAAACAAAAATAACAAATTTATTCTACAATTCGTCTCCTCTGCGTCAGCGTAGCGCCATTTTGGAGAGTATCCACTGGACGCAAACTGCGTACGCTGTTCTGTTTCAGCCGCACCACACGGATACGCTGTTTTCATTCAAATCAAAGCGTAAATAAACATAGAAAACATGTGGTGCGGCTGACACAGAACAGTGTACTTTCATACTTTTCTGGGCCTTGACAGTGTTAATTACTTGCCAGTCAATGGGACAGTCACAAGCCTCCCGGTTTTCATCCAAAATATCTTAAATTGTGTTCCGAAGACAAACAAAGCTTTTACGGGTTTGGAACGACATGGGGTAAGTGATTAATGACAAAATTTTCATTTTGGGGTGGCGTAACCCTTTAAGAGCAACAGAATAAATCATAGACAGTATAAATACCTTCTAATTTAAATAAGGCATATATTAATAACAATAATAAAAACAATAATAATATTTGTTATCACTGTGGTGATATATATATATATACACATTTATATTTTATTAAAAAAAAAAGATTTTGGGGTGAAATGTTACTTAACATTCTTCATAAGCCTAAGACAGCAGGCTTTTAAACACTGTTAGGCCACTCTATTACAAACCATTGCCATTTGCCATATACAGGTGCTGGTCATATAATTAGAATATCATCAAAAACTTGATTTATTTCACTAATTCCATTCAAATAGTGAAACTTGTATAATGTATACATTCATTCCACACATACTGATATATTTCAAGTGTTTATTTCTTTTAATTTTGATGATTATAAGTGACAACTAATGAAAACCCCAAATTCAGTATCTCAGAAAATTAGAATATTGTGAAAAGGTTCAATATTGAAGACACCTGGTGCCACACTCTAATCAGCTAATTAACTCAAAACACCTGCAAAGGCCTTTAAATGGTCTCTCAGTCTAGTTCTGTAGGCTACACAATCATGGGGAAGACTGCTGACTTGACAGTTGTCCAAAAGACGACCATTGACACCTTGCACAAGGAGGGCAAGACACAAAAGGTCATTGCAAAAGAGGCTGGCTGTTCACAGAGCTCTGTGTCCAAGCACATTAATAGAGAGGCTAAGGGAAGGAAAAGATGTGGTAGAAAAAAGTGTACAAGCAATAGGGATAACCGCACCCTGGAGAGGATTGTGAAACAAAACCCATTCAAAAATGTGGGGGAGATTCACAAAGAGTGGACTGCAGCTGGAGTCGGTGCTTCAAGAACCACTATGCACAGACGTATGCAAGACATGGGTTTCAGGGTCCATGTCAAGCCACTCTTGAACAACAGACAGCGTCAGAAGCGTCTCGTCTGGGCTAAAGACAAAAAGGACTGGACTGCTGCTGAGTGGTCCAAAGTAATGTTCTCTGATGAAAGTAAATTTTGCATTTCCTTTGGAAATCAGGGTCCCAGAGTTTGGAGGAAGAGAGGAGAGGCACAGAATCCACATTGCTTGAGGTCCAGTGTAAAGTTTCCACAGTCAGTGATGGTGTGGGGTGCCATGTCATCTGCTGGTGTTGGTCCACTGTGTTTTCTGAGGTCCAAGGTCAACACAGCCGTATACCAGGAAGTTTTAGAGCACTTCATGCTTCCTGCTGCTGACCAACTTTATGGAGATGCAGATTTCATTTTTCCAACAGGACTTGGCACCTGCACACAGTGCCAAAGCTACCAGTACCTGGTTTAAGGACCATGGTATCCCTGTTCTTATTTGGCCAGCAAACTCGCCTGACCTTAACCCCATAGAAAATCTATGGGGTATTGTGAAGAGGAAGATGCGATATGCCAGACCCAACAATGCAAAAGAGCTGAAGGCCACTATCAGAGCAACCTGGGATCTCATAACACCTGAGCAGTGCCACAGACTGATCGACTCCATGCCACGCCGCATTGCTGCAGTAATTCAGGCAAAAGGAGCCCCAACTAAGTATTGAGTGCTGTACATGCTCATACTTTTCATGTTCATACTTTTCAGTTGGCCAAGATTTCTAAAAATCCTTTCTTTGTATTGGTCTTAAGTAATATTCTAATTTTCTGAGCTGCTGAATTTGGGGTTTTCATTAGTTGTCAGTTATAATCATCAAAATTAAAATAAATAAACACTTGAAATATATCAGTCTGTGTGGAATGAATGTATACATTATACAAGTTTCACTTTTTGAATGGAATTAGTGAAATAAATCAACTTTTTGATGATATTCTAATTATATGACCAGCACCTGTATATTAAAAGCAATTGCGCAGACAAAAGCTAGCCAACCCATCAGGAAGCATTTTCAGTTGTCACTTCAAAACTGATAGTCAGGAGTCAGGACAGCACAATACTACTGTCCTTTCATCTGAAATCCTGGTGCTGCTGAAGTGCAGCTAAAGCCAGGCTTAACATGCCATTTCATTACAGTAATCAAACAGTCAGCTCATGTGGGTTTTTAGGGCTTGAATAGGGTGATCGCATTGATTTCATTTTGTGAGCCCTTCCACGGCACGAGAAAACAAAGACCATCAGCAAATCCAAAATCCATACACACGATTTACTTGTAAAAGCAATTAACACGGGACCTTCACTCAAGGCCACACTCACATGCGATACTGTTGTTTTAATTGATTGAGGTGATTGAGGTAATTAGCTACATCTTCAGTAATATTGTAAAACCTAAACTCTTCGTTTATTTGTTACCTGTTAAGTATATACAATTAGTATAATCATTTACATTTGTACATAGTTCACCCAAGCTGCTTTGCAAGCTTACTCTTCTAGTTTCATATCACGTACAGGACTTAAAACGAAAGCATCAGAAAATGATTACCCTTATAATCTTAGTATAGCTCTTTGAAATTAAGTCTTCATTAAGCCTTTCACTGCTGTAGCCTAAGTGTTATTAAATTTAGTTCCACAGGAGCATCTTAAAACTGCTTAAACCTCCAACCTCAAACATATTTACAATTAGTAGATTGATGAGCAATACTGTTAAAAACCCCATGAAATGGCATGCCAAGTTCAGTGTTTTTTTACACTACCATTGAGAAACTTTAACCAAAGTATGTTATAGACTTTTCATTAAGACCCTAAAGAATTATATCAACTTGTGTAAAATGGGCATCCGATGACCCCTTTAAGAAATTGGATGAACCAGTTCACCAAAGAGGACTGAACCGTCTGAAACAGTTCACGGCTCAAACAGCACATATCTACACGTTCCTCAATCAAAACTCATGTTCAGACCAAAATACAGGTGTATATGATCCATGGAACTCATTCAGTGCTCCATTTACTGGTGAGCTGCTGCTACAAGTATGTGTGAACCAAGCACCTGAATGAAGGGGCGGAATTAAAGTTTTTATGGTTTCTCAAGGTATATTTAAAAAGGCTAATTCATTTTATAGGCTTTAGACATGTAAAACATCCACATTTCACGTTATTATTGGGTGTTTTATTAATATAATTGTGTATGTTATCTCATTATGTGGTTATGCAAACTGATCAATGGGTTCAGCTAAAAACTTCTTTACTGTTCTACTGAACAAAAAGTCACCTACATCTTGAGGGTGAGTAAATTAACAACACATTTTGTTTTTTGGTGATCTATCTCTTTAAATATGTATACCTGATACAAATTATGTCAATTTTTTAAGAGCGTACTAAAATATGAATGGCCTTAAAACTTAAAGACATGTATTAAAAGCCACAAAACTCCAATTTTGATTTCACTGTTTTTTTAAACAATGATGGCGGCAAAAACGGTCATATACTCACCATTGAGTCCATTGGGAATGCTTCTGTGATGATGTGGAGCGGAGAGATCATCCATTGATTGTCGTATGGTGCCAATCTTGGTTTCTACAGTCTTGTGTATATGATTATGATGATGGTCTGGGCTGCCAGCACTTCCACCGCTGGAGGTACTGCTCCCATCTCCAACATCTCTGACAATCCCAGAACCTCCATTCAGGTTGCTCAGACTGGACTGGCTGTCTATAGAGCTCCTAGATCCTGCGCCATTCCTATCTTCATCCAACATGAGAATGATCTCCTTTAGTTCTGCATTCTCCCGGAGAACGTTTTCCTGGTTGACTTCCAGCTCCTTGAGTTTCTGCTGATAGGTGCTCACCTCCTTCCACATGGAGCTGGTCGTAAACCTCCCAAACCTCTGCCATTCCCGAGACAGCTTCTTACCTTTCTGCCGATCATCATCGAGAAAGCAGCAGAGTTCCCTGAGCTCTTGGTTATCATCTTGCAGTTTCTGGTTGATCTCCTTAAGATTACGGATCTCATGGAGGTGCACCTGCAGTCTGCGGTTGATGTCCTTCATCATGTTCCCATGTTCTAGCATTAGGTTAATTTTCTCACTGTCAGCCCTTCTCAGTCTCTTGATCAAGTCCTCTTTGCTCCATCTGACCAGTTCTTCATCAGAGATCTTACTCAGGTCATCATTAGGACAATGTTTGCCATCATGATGCTTACAGAGGAACAGTCTCAGGGTTAAATATTCAACATAGATCTAACATAGCGCAGTGTTCCAATCCCACCAAAAAACGCAATGTAAAAACGCATTAAAAACCAGTTTCATAAATAATTACGGGAATCCTTTTACAATGGAAGACTATACAACTGATTTGTATTCCACAAATTTATTTTCAAGCCTTCACCTTTATTAACGCCTCACTTACCGATAACTTCACAATCATGCGTGTATTTAAATATCCTAAAATAAATCCACGAGCATCGTTGTAAATGTTTTTCTCAAAGAAAATAATTTCTTCAGACACGCGTGATCTTACAGGTTTCAAGATCTGTATTTCAAAAAATAACAACCATAAACAGCGCCTTCATCAAAGACATGCCTGCATTCACGGTCAGATTCATCGGAAGCTCCAGAGATCAGATGAGAAGGGGCTTGCCGTAGAGCTCCTCACGCGTGTCAATGCTCAGGGTCTCGGGTTCGGTTCTTTAGACTGGAGTGAAATGATCCGAGCGGATCTCAGCAGGTTCAGAGATGAGAGGCAAAAGGCAGGATCTGCCCTCTTAAAGAGACAGCACCACATTCCCACAAACAGACCGATTGTAATTCTTTTTTTTAAATATAGATTATAATAGATTCTAATAATTTTAATTATGATTAAATTATTCATTTCTATTTAATTATAATTACTTTCCCCATTTTTTTAAATGTTAGTGTTAAAAGGTTGGTTATTTATTTATGTATGCGGTTTGTATGTATTTTTAAGCGAAGGCAAAAAAAGTGTAAAACCCTGGTAAGTCTACAGTGCACTAACGTTACTCTGGTATTACACCACACTTTTATAAAGATCTGTATTTGGTTATAATGTAAAGTGAGAGAGGGAGCAGATGGGTACCAGAGATATTTTACATTGAAAGAAAAAATCCTAGACCTTTCGCTAAAATTTAAAAATGGCATGATTTTGTTCACAGGAAACATTAAACGTTGAATTTTTTTTATACTTAAATAAACTGTAAGTTAAATTGGATAAAAGTGTCTGTCAAGAGTAGAAATATGGCATTAGCAACATACCTACAAAAAATAAGTAAATAAACAACAAAACTTCACACATACAGTATCAGATCACTTGCCCAGACCAGATCTTTATTTAGGATATTTGAGACTATTTTAACCTACAATAAAACTGAAAAGTAAAAATTGTATTAAATTACTGACTTGCGGAGTGAAACTGCAGGACTGTGGCTCTTCAGGACCGCCGTTAGCCACAGCATAGCCCACATGTTTAAATTTCAGTGAGTTAACATGACACTTTTTGAGTAATTGTTAAAAAGTATTTAAAACCATGATTAAAAAAGCGTTTTATGGCTCAACTATAACCATTAGAATATCAATGCAGACCAGGGACGTCAAGCTCAGCTCCTGAGGGCCACACTGTCCTTCAGAGTTTAGCTCCAAACCTAATTAAACACACCTGAAGCAGCTAATCAAGGTCTTCAGGATTACTAGAAACGTACAGACAGGTGTTTGGAGCTGGTTGGAACAACAACACTTTGCAGGACAGGGCCCTCTAGGAGCTGAGTTTGACACGTGTGGTTTAGACTGCGGAACGTGATTGTGGAGAGTTTTGTTGGTGAACTTCGCCCTCTAGTGGACAAAACAAAATCATCCGGGTATTACTTGTGGGCGACGAAAACATCGACTAACAATTTTTATTTTTTTTTTTTAGCTGGTACATAAAATATTTCCTCTTTTTTAATAAATTATTTGAATACCTTAATAATTAATCTCGATCTCAATTAATTCTAATATTTTATCTTTTAAAAAGTTGTAAATTGTCATGTTCATGCTTTTTGGCACATAACGTTAACGCACAACTTCAAAGAAAGTGCTAAAAACTTTTGTGCTTACGCTACTAGATATATCATGTGATATGTGTTGTATGACTTTGATTAAATACCATTTTCTTCGCGTCAGCTGACACAGCTGGCTCCATAGCTCAGTGGTTAGAGCACTGGTCTTGTAAACCAGGGGTCGCGAGTTCGATCCTCGCTGGGGCCTGCACGGTGGATGTTTTTCTTTAGACATATTGTTAATATATTATCTTTGCACGTCAGTAAAAATTAAAAATACAGTTTCACCTAATACTAATAATAATAATAATAATACATTTTATTTGTAATGCGCCTTTCTTAAACTCAAAGCGCTACAATATATACAACAAAATAACAAATCAACCAAAACTACATAATATCAAAATAGAATCACAGTAAATAATCATACATTAAAAGCTTTACTAAAAAGGTGTGTCGTAAGAAGTTTCTTAAAACAATCCAAGGAAACAGCATTCCTAATAAACGCAGGTAGGCCCATTATAAGAAAAAACCCTCCCCCCCATAGATTTTAATTTACAATGAGGCTGATACAAGGAGAGACAACCAGCAGAGCGGAGAGAGTGAGAAGGAGTGGAAAGAGTGACCAAGTTACAGATGTAATCTGGAGCCTGCCTATGCACTGCTTTATAGGTTAAAATCAGAGTTTTAAATTCAATACGTAATTGAACCGGGAGCCAATGAAGTTGCTGGAGCACTGGGGTAATGTGATGACGTGCGGATGTATGAGTCAAAACTCGGGCAGCTGAGTTTTGTATATATTGCAATCTCTTAACAGAATTTGCTGGTAGACCCCCGAAGAGAGAATTACAATAATCGAGCCGTGATGTGATGAAGGCATGAATAAGCCTCTCAGCATCGGGCCTGGAAAGAAAGGGTCTAATGCGAGCAATGTTACGGAGATGGAAAAAAAGCAACTTTAATTATATTTTTGAAATGAGAATTAAAAGTCAGCTGAGCATCAAATATCACACCTAAATTACGCACCTGGGCAGAAGGAGATATTTGAGTATTGTTAACTGAAAGTTTAAAATTACTTCACTTGTTAACATTAGATGGAGTGCCAATTAATACAATTTCAGTTTTAGAACAATTTAACTTTAAAAATGAGTGTTTCATCCATGCCTTGATTTCCAGCAAACAGGCAGAAAGAGTCAAAGAGGAAGTAGTGGAATCAGGCTGAGTGCTAATATAAATCTGTGTGTCGTCCGCGTAACAATGATAACCCAGGCCATACTTTTGAATAATCTTCCCAAGAGGTAACATGTAAACACTAAATAAAACAGGACCCAGAACTGACCCCTGAGGGACACCCTGACACAAAGGACAGTCTGAGATCTGTTAGTACCCAGGTAAACAAACTGAGAACGTTGTGAAAGATAAGATTTAAACCAGCTCAACACAGTTCCAGAAAGACCGATCCATCTATGTAATCTGTCCAGTAATATGCTGTGACATATCGTGTCGAATGCAGCACTAAGATCTAACAGAACCAAAATGCCACAAGCCCCAGAATCGGCTACAATGAGAAGGTCATTCAAGACCCTAACTAAAGCAGTCTCAGTGCTGTGTCCAGACCTAAACCCAGATTGAAAAGGCTCCAGTAGGCTGTTCGTGTAAAGATGAGTTTGGAGTTGGCTAACAACCACACGCTCAAGGACTTTTGCCAGGAATGGTAAATTAGAGATTGGCCGATAATTGGACATCTCAGCAATATCACTCCCAGGCTTTTTTAGAACCGGTGTAACTGCTGCCATTTTTAAAGCAGGAGAAGCAATCCCTTCATGAGTGAGGCATTGACAATTACAGTAATGTGGGGTAAAATAACAGACAAACAGTTTTTCAGTACAGTAGTAGGGAAAGGATCCAATATACAAGTAGTTGAATTCATTGACAAAACAACTTTAGAAATGAAATCAGAATCAACAACCTTGAAACTTGAGAGAACATGATTAGAGAGATTCGGAGGATGCAACTCAAAAATTCAGACGCATGATCACAGGCAATTGAATTATAGATATTGTCAATTTTAGATGAGAAGTAATTAAGAAACTCATTACAAGTCAAGTCAAGTCAAGTACCTTTATTTATATAGCACTTTTAACAATACAGATTGTGTCAAAGCATTAACAGTATCAAGTTGGAGGATAGAGTGTCAGTAATGTATAATAATAAGATTAAACACTCAATTTTCAGTTAAAGGCATTTCATTATTGAATTCAGAGATGTCATTGTCTAGCTAAGTTTAGTTTAAATAATATCTGTGAAATTAAATTGACGATAATCGCTAGAAATTAAGTGTCCCCAAATGAGCAAGCCAGAGGCGACAGTGGCAAGGAACCAAAACTCCCTCTGTGACAGAGTATTACACTGCTCGGTAGTGGAACAGTTAATGTTACTAGGAGGTTTAATAAGATTGTTGATGCTCTAAACAGGGCTCTGGGATTAGAGATGTCACTGCTAATAATTGTAGAATAATATGCAATTTTTGCAGCTTTGAGAGATTGTGATAATCAATCTGATGCTGATCAAACATTGATCTATGAACTGTTAGACCAGATTTTTTGTATATCCGCTCCAGCTGCCTACCTTTAGCTTTCATTCGACGTAACTCAGATGTATACCATTCATACTAATATGAAATACTGTATTTTAAGAGCAAACCAGTTTTATATTTTATTGCAGTGTGTTTAATCTCTTTAGTTAAGCAGCATAGTGTGTAATATAAAACCATTTTAAAATCAGATAATTCAGATGATTCAGTTTTAAGATTTTGACATTTTTAAACATATACCAGATACTTTCTACTATTGAACGTTTCACTAAAATTAAGCTGATTCACCAGTAGTTTGATTCTCATTGAGCATGTAGCCTGTTTGTTTATATAATTTTCATATTTATATAATCTACATAATGTATTTAAACAAAAACCTTAAATCACCATAATGAAGGACTATGATAAAACTGAATTAAATTAAAAGTGCAGATGTACCATAAATGACTAGCATGTTAAAACTTCTGTGCTCAGGTTAATGTTTGAAGGTGATGTATTCACAGTTGTCACAAAACAAGGGCCTTAAACATGTCCTATGAGCAGTGTTTAATGTAGCAGATCACTCCGCTCTTGGGCCGCAGAGTTCCCGTGTCTTTAATGTCGAAAGACTGTCCAGGAACCAGATTGAACTCAAATCTCTGAAGCAGTTTGGCAAGCACAACTTTTGCCTCCATCTGAAAGTAGAAAGACAACAGAGTTGTCAAGATCACAGCAAATTTGGCACTTGGAAAAAAAGTATCAATCAAACATCTAAAAGAATACAAAACATGAGCCTGTGTGTTCTGTAAGTCCAAAAACTCTGAAGGAGAAAGGGAGGTATGTGTGTGTGTGTGTGTGTGTGTGTGTTATGTGCTTCATCACCTGTGAGAAGACCTGCCCCAGACAGGTTCGTGGACCAAGTGCAAATGGATAGTAGCAGTAATAAGGCCTTTCAGATAAGAACACATAAATCAGCAGATTTCATGCCAAAATGTCACAATATAAAGGTGTGTTCATGTAGTACATATCATAATTACGAGATTATGACTGTAAAAAGAGCTCATGTCCTAATTGAACTTGTAATTACAACTTGTA
This sequence comes from Aspiorhynchus laticeps, assembly GCA_023376895.1. Taxonomy (NCBI): domain Eukaryota; kingdom Metazoa; phylum Chordata; class Actinopteri; order Cypriniformes; family Cyprinidae; genus Aspiorhynchus; species Aspiorhynchus laticeps. The sequence continues at coordinate 14,124,627 of CM041802.1, read as the reverse complement.
GACTCTGACCCCTGAATTATCACGTAAAGACACTCAAACAATACAAGCAGATATACAATCTAGTTTAATGTAGCTAGCACGGAGTTAAAAGGGTGCACAGGGTTGTTGTATTATAGCTTTGTCTAATGATTATACAAATAACACAGATACATTTCTTTACCACAGAAATTAATAACTTGGAGACAAAGGCTGTAAACGTCAGAGGTTGGCCTCTCAGAATTACGGTCATTATGCCGTGAATGTGGCATAAATGCTGAAATAGAGAGTAAAATAAGACTGTGATAATGACTTACTTTGGGGCATTCACATCAAATCTCTCTGGATCAAACTTCAAAGGATCTTTGAAATACTTATCCATTCTTTGGGAGACATAAGCACTGAACTGTATGGAAAGAGCCCAAAATTATAAAAAAAACTCATTTAATCATATACAATGAAATAAGAAAAGTTATGACACCATTGCTGACAGAATTTATTGCTGATTTGAAATGTTATTGAATCTAATTTTGAAAATGTAATTTTCCTAAACAATGAAATTTATTCTCCATTCAAATTGACAAGAGCTGCACTTGTATTACTAATAATAGCTGCCCTGGGCCGGTACCATGATGGCTACAGAATGAGCCGATACTCACAGCAACAGAGCAGCCCCCTGGGATTTTCAGCCCATTTATAACCATGTCCTCATGTAGCCAGCGATTGGTTCCTGGAGCAGTTGGGTACAGACGCAGTGTTTCCTTCAACACCTGAAGCATTGAGTAAAAAACAAAGACCAAAATGGATACAAAATGCTTTGTGTTTGTAGCATGTAAAACAGGGGTCACCACACTCGGTCCTGGAGGGCTGGTGTCCTGCAGAGTTTAGTTCCAACTTGCCTCAACACACCTGCCTTGAAGTTTCAAGTATAGCGAGAAAGACCTTGATTAGTTGGTTCAGATGGGTACCAGAGATATTTTACATTGAAAGAAAAATCCTAGACCTTTCGCTAAAATGTGAAAAATGGCATGATTTTGTTCACAGGAAACATTAAACGTTTAATTTTTTTTTATACTTAAATAAACTGTAAGTTAAATTGGATAAAAGTGTCTGTCAAGAGTAGAAATATGGCATTAGCAACATACCTACAAAAAATAAGTAAATAAACAACAAAACTTCACACATACAGTATCAGATCACTTGCCCAGACCAGATCTTTATTTCAGGATATTTGAGACTATTTTAACCTACAATAAAACTGAAAAGTAAAAATTTTATTAAATTACTGACTTGTGGAGTGAAACTGCAGGACTGTGGCTCTTCAGGACCGCCGTTAGCCACAGCATAGCCCCACATGTTTAAATTTCAGTGAGACCTTAACATGACACTTTTTGAGTAATTGTTAAAAAGTATTTAAAACCATGATTAAAAAAGCGCTTTATGGCAGGTGTGTTTGATTAGGATTGGAGCTAAACTCTGCAGGACACCGGCTCTCCAGGAACAAGTTTGGTGACCCCTGATGTAAAAGAACATCTCTGCAGACCCACCTGAGACAAGTAGGTGAATTTTCCAAGGTCTTCATATGAAATGTCTCTTTTCGTCCCAAGGATTTCATCCACCTCTGCTTTAGCCCTGGGGAAAAAGGTTCAAACTAGAAAATTGTAATGCAAACGGGGAATAGGTCCAGATTGTGCAATATTTTTATTTTTTTTTTTACCTTTTATATATCTCAGGATGTCTCCCTAATTCCATGATTGCAAATGAGAGCTGATTGGCTGTTGTCTCTTGCCCTGCAACAAAATCAAGCACTGTTTATAACTGCAAGGGTTTATGAACAAAAATAAAATGTAGCCGTAACTCACCAGCAATGAAGAAAGTCACAAAATTGTCCAACAACTGCTCATGATCTTTTGCCCCATTAACTTTTTCCTCCTCTGAAGCAAAAAATAGAAATTTGGAATCAAAAGAACTATATGACATGCTGATTAACCTGATAATTCAAACACTCAATTACATTTTTCTTCATGTCATGAAAACTCAAATTTGCCTTGATCTTCTGACATATAAGAGGTCTTTGTACCATTATTTTTTTTTTTTTTGTGTAATTATAATATAATTGTACTATGTTTGTTATGTTGTGTGTGTCAAATAAGTGCAGTGCTGTGGAAAAGAATTTCCCTCTTGGGGGACAATAAAGTGAATTTATTAATAAGAATTTTCACCGTATATTGTCATCTGAACAAGCAAGCAACGAGTCTGCCATGTTTGTTCTGACCAACTGAGGAAAAAACCATTACATTAAATCGTGCTACCAATGGTGATTAAATCTAACGATCGGTTAGATCATATCACATCAAACCGTGCAAATTATTATTATTGTTATACTTTATTTCTCAAATTATTAATGTTAAAACATAAGCATTGCGTGACAATGAGTATAGTGTGTATTAGCATGAAGATTTCAATTTCTGTAGTCTAATATCTAATTGTCATATCATTCAAATTTCATATTAAGAAATTATTTTAACCCAAAAAGCAAACTATGCTCCCTTCGAACTGGTTTTCTTTAAAATACAAATCTTGTGTAATCCCAGGCTATCTGTAATCAGAAGCACATTTAAAACTGGAATATAATTTAATTTCATTCACAAGTGTTGCATAAACACATAATCCTTTCTGGATTACAATCTGCCATCAAAATTATAAATTTAATTATTCTAGCTGCTGTGAGAAAAGGCTATAAACCAGCCGCCACCTGCAGGATCCTCACATGCGATAGCCTACTAGCCGGGACAACTTCTTTATGTTTACAGACATGACGTAATGACGCAGTGCCATGCTCGAATCTCCCGCGAAAACCTACCGTACCACTCAAATTAGAAAACATTATTATAAGCTCACGGTTGTGAATCGGGCTATAGTTTTGATCACTGGCTGGTTATGTACTTGCTCAAATATTGATTTCGGATAATGTTTAACCCAAAAAAGTTACGGACTGCAGCTTTAACAAAAATAAAGCCAAGATGGAGAAGCCATGTGTGACAAAGTTTGGACACACTATGATTCAATTGGTTGTAGATCCACTTTTAGCAGCAATAGCTAGAAGTAAAAAAAATTTTGTATGAATTTATCAGTCTCTCATATCGTTTTGGAGGAATTTTGGCCGACTCTTCTTTATAACATTGATCCAGTTTATTGAGGTTTGTGGCCATTTGTTTATGCACAGCTCTCGCCACAGCATTTCAATCAGGATGAGCTCTGGACTTTGACTGGCTATTGCAACACCTTCATTTTTTTATTTTTCAGTCGTTCTGTTGTAGATTTGGTGGTGTGCTTGGGATCATTGTCCTGTTGCATGACCCAATTTTGGCTCAACTTTAGCTGTCGGACTGATGTCCTCACATTTGACTTTAGAATACTTTGGTAAACAGAGGAGCCAAAATCATCAGCCCTCCACCGGCATATGTAACATTTGCTATGAGGTGTTTGTGCCAATAGGCTCTTTAGGTTTTCACCAAATGTGGCACTGTGCATTATGGCCAATCAGCTCCACTTTGGTCTCGTCTGTTCAAAGAACGTTGTTCTAGAAGTCTTATGGTTTGTTCAGATGCAAATTTGCAAACCTAAACCATGCTGCCATGCTGTTTTAGATAGAAAAGTCTTTCATCTGACAAGCCTTGCAAACATGCCATACTTGTCCCATATTTTTCTAATTGTGCTGTCACAAACTTTATCATTTAACATGTTAACTGAGGCCTGTAGAGTCTGAGGTGTAGTTCTTGAGTTGTCTGCCTGGTTCTCTGAGCGTAAACACGATCTGATCTTGGGGTGAATTTGCTGGGACGTCCACTCCTGGGAGGATTGGCGTCTGTTTTAAACATCTTCCACTTGTGAATAAACTTTTTCACTGTAGAATGATGGACTTCAAATAGTTTGGAAATGGCCATAGTACTCTTACCAGATTGATGGCAGCAACAATTGCTTCTCAGATCATTGATGTCTTACCTCCTTGGCATTGTGTTAACACACACCTGAAGGCACCAGACCAGCAAACTGCCAAAACCTCGGTTTTTATACAGGTCCTCACACTTGCTGATGATCAGTTAATCAAAGGTTTTTGATTAGCAGTGCCTGACTGCTACAGTGCTACTTACCCTCTTAATTCCTTTGTTAAGAGTAAGGGTGTCCTAACATTGTCACACATGGCTTTTCCATTTTGGCTTTATTTTGTTAAAAGGTTACTCCACCCCAAAATGAAAATTTTGACATTAATCACTTACCCCATGTTGTTCCAAATGCATCAAAAACATCTTAAATTGTGTTCAGAAGACGAACTAAGCTTTTACGGGTTTGGAACGACATGGGGGTATGTGATTAATGACAAAATGTTCATTTTGGGGTGGAGTAAACCCTTTATATATAATGACACAGTGTGATATGTCATGTGTTGTTGTTCATCTGAAGTTTTAGTTTCCAAATTTTAAGACCAGCCACGGACCAGTTTTTTTTTTTTATTATGTCCTGATACAGAAAACCATGGAATTCAATAGGGTGTCATAACGTTTTCACATGAGTGTATATGTTTTTTGTGCAAAAAAAAACCAAACTTTATTAACTTTATAATTGAGCCTCAATGAACATAATAAAATGATAAAAATATCGGGTAGTCATGACCCCTTTAAAGGTGACTTCAGAAGTCATTTAACTTAAGCCATTTTGTAATCAAGTTTGTGCTGTATTATAATTGCTAATCTATGTAAACCGATGTTAGACTGACATCTTAAGCCGTCAAGTTGCATCTTGAGCCATATAAAGACAATGTGTCACATTTTGTCCACAGTTATTATTAACTGTACAAAATTTTTAAATGTGTTCTAAGACTCCGATAATCTGTTACTTTCGATTGCATTTTTGTTCACTTGTATTTGAACTATAATTGTTTTAACTGCTTTAAGTGTTTACAAAATTTTTCACAATCGTTAGGTTAGTAGTATGGCATGATTAAATTGATAATTTTTTTAAAAAGGCATTTAATTAAATGATTAATTCCAATTTTTAAATGTGCACAATTTTGCAGCCAATTTAATTATTATCTGTTCAAACTTAAGCTTTAATGTCTCAGCTGTTTGAGAGCCACATACCTGCTGTTTTGAGGATTTGTGTGAGAATGTCTTTGGGGACGTCTTCTCCATTTTCTATTGCTGTCTTCCTGTCTTGTATCCATTTCTCTCCCGTTTTACGCAGGAGTTCAACTGCATCTTTAATTTGTTGCACGGTCTTCCAATTCTTGGGGAAAAGCTGAGGAAAAAAAAAGATTATATAGCATTAACCCTACTACTTTGGAGTATCTTTGGATAAATTATCTTACCGCAAAGAATGGGTCTCTGAGATCTAACACCATGCCCCTTAAACACAGCTCAACTGCATTCTGGAAGGGGCTGTCAGTTTGCTTCAAAAAATTTAAATCAACACCAAACGCCGCCTGTGGATGGAAACATACTAAGTATTGATTAACAGCTAATTTGACCTTCCTTGTATTAGACCTTTCTTTGAATAAGTGAGAATGAAACCTTGCAAATGACGTCGAGTGTGACACAGTTGACCAGGTCATGCATGATGACAGGTGTTTTTGTGTCAGCTATTTCCTCCAGATGGTCCATTAGGCGCTCAGACATCTCGTTAAAAGTGCCCATCAAGCTTCGTAAGTATCTGACGGATAAGACAGCATCAGCTGAGGTGCATTTCTATCTCATTCATTATATCAGAGATGTTCTTGACTTACGTGCTGCTAAAAGCTGGATCCATGATGCGACGCTGTCTGTACCAGACGTCATGGTCTGCAGACGTTATTAGCCCAGTTCCCATGAACCTGAGAAGAATAAGTTTCTTTTAATTCAACTCAGGTTACACCATGACATACCTTGCAATTGTTTTATTTTTATGAATTAATCAGTATATCGTGTAATTAATTTGACATGTAATTAATTAATCTGTAATTAAAGGATAGACAATATAAACAGTATGGCTGCACCCAAAATCACACACATCCCGACTATATAGTAGTAAAGAGTACATATCATATAGAACATACAGTACTTGTTTGCTTCTGTGTGACAATAGTATTTCTTTAAATTTCTCACACTCTGTAAGACCCAGGGAAAGCAAGAGCTGATCAAATGTAAAACTGTAACTTGAATGCAATGTAAGTCGCTTTGGATAAAAGCGTCTGCTAAATGCATAAATGTAAATGTAAATGTAAGACAAACGGACAAATGTTCAACATGGTTTACCATTACACATTTATTAGTTTCCATTATTTGTTAATAAACCTTGTTTTATCTTTTTTATTTTTTATTAATTTTGATCACAATGCGTTAGATCTGAGGACCCTATGAAAACGTTTTTCTCTTCTAAAGAATATTTTCTCTTCTATCGTATTTTCTATTATCTGTACTGTCTCCTCCAGTTAATTACACATATGAAGGCATATGGATTTAAAGCTATCAAACATGGGGCCGCTAACATAAATCATGAAACAAATTGCCTCTTTACAAACTTGTGAAAATTTTCTTAAATATTTTATTGAGAAGATTGAAGATACTAGACCATCTATTCAAATACCGGATTATGATCCATCAGCCCCAGCTACATGCTCTGCTGTTTTTAATCAGTTTGAGCCTGTATCTTTTGCAACCTTGGGGGAGATCGTTGAACATTTGAAGCCTACAGTTTGCCATCAAGATATTATCCCTACTCGCATTTTTAAACAAGCTTTTAGTGTTATTGGTCCGAGTGTCATGGCAATAATTAATTGTTGCTTGGTCTCAGGCTCTGTTCCTGTCTATTTCAAACATGCAATAGTGCAGCCTCTTATTAAAAAAGCTAATTTGGATCCTACAGTTTGTTCAAATTATAGACCGATATCGAAACTTCCCTTTTTTTCAAAAGTTTTGGAGAAAGAAGTTTTCACTCAATTACAGCCCTTTTTAGAGAGAAATTCAGTACTCAAGGTTTTCCAATCAGGTTTTAGAGCAAAACACAGTACAGAATTGTCAATCTTAAAGGTCTACAATGATATTTTATTAACCGTTGACTCTGGAGCCTCTGCAATCCTAGTTTTATTAGATCTTAGTGTGGTGTTTGATACTGTTGACCACACTATTTTGGTTTCTCGTCTTGAGCAATATGCAGGAATTCAAGGAGTGTCTCTTCAGTGGTTTAAGCCGTATTTATCAAATAGAAGCTTTGCAGTTAATGTTGGTGAATTTTTATCTACCTCAGTTCCTCTCACCTGTGGCGTCCCTCAAGGGTCCGTTCTTGCCCCATTACTTTTTTCTATATATATGCTCCCTTTGGGGTCTGTCTTTAAGAAGCATAATGTCTCATTTCACTGTTATGCAGACGATACGCAGATATATCTACAACTACAACAGAATAACAAGAATGTTCTAACTCCTATATTAGAATGTTTAAATGATATAAAAGGCCGGATGTCTTTACATTTTTTTAACTAAATGAAAACAAAACAGAGATTATTATTTTTGGGCTGAGTGAGACTGTTAAACTTGGCCCTCTGGCCTCGTATTACAGTGCCCTCCACTAATATTGGCACCCTTGATAAATATGAGCAAAGGCAGCTGTGAAAATAAATCGGCATTGTTTATCCTTTTGATCTTTCCCTCAAACAATTTACAAAATTTTAACCTATCATTGAAGTAAAACAATTGAAAGTGGGGAGAAAATCTCATGATGAAATAAATGTTTTTCTCCAATGGATGTTGGCCACAATTATTGGCACCCCTAGAAATTCTTGTGAGTAAAATATCTCTGAAGTATATTTCATTCATATTTAAATTTTTTAGCACACCAGGGCGACTAGGAGCATGAAACTGTCCAGCCATGACTTCCTGTTCCACAGGATTATAAATATGAGGAACACAAAGACCAAATTCCCTTTATCATCCATCACAATGAGAAAAAACAAAGAATATATTTCTGATATGCAGCAAAAGATAATTGAGCTTCACAAATTAGTGAAGTGGCTTTAAGAAAAGAGCTAGAGCAGTGAAAAATCCCATTTCCACCATCAGGACAATAATTAAGAATTTCCAATCAACAGAAAATGTTATGAATCTGCCTGGAAGAGGACGTGTGTGTCATGACTTCGGTCTGATCAGCAGGTTGTTGTGTGTGTCTTGTTGTTTGTACGTGTTTGAGACCATGTGGGTTTTATTTTGCCAGTTTGCCATGTGCTCGTTGTCTTCGTGGTTCCCCTCCCCATCGTTATCTCATTAACTACTTTAGCTGCCATCACACCTGTGACTAGTTAATCCATCTATTCCCCTCTATTTTAGGCCCTCTCGTGTGTAGTCTTTTGTCTGACCGTTGTGGTGTGAACACGCTACGCCTTGCTCGTGACCTACCTTCAGTTTAGTCGTGTTTTGTCCTGCTTTGTTTTCTTAGGCTCCAAGTTTAGTTTAGGGTTTATATTTTGACTTCTCATCTATCCCCTATCTGCCTTTCGTTTCTCCAGTTCTCTGTTCCCCAGTTCCTGCCCTGGCGATCCCGGAGCTGTGTTTTGTGGCTTCTCCACTCCTGCCCATCTTTGTGCACTCAACAGGGAACTCCCCACTCTGACGTTGCGTCAGCCCTGACGCTGGGACTCTGTGCGCAGTTCTCTCGCTACTCTGACGTTGCGTCAGCACCCACATTGGGACTGTGGGCGCTGATCTCCCTACACCTTACCATCTCTGCTTCATGGAGTGTCTGGAGGCTTGATCGGACTGAACACCTCTTCCTGCCACCTTTCTTCGAGTCTTGTGTTCAGAGACTTTAATAAACATTTGAGTTGTAACCTGCAATTGAATCCGTGTTTTTCCCTGACAGAACGGTCAGACCAGAAATGGATTCAGCAGGAGCAGACCCAGTCAGGACCGCTGTGACCCAACAGGGCATTCTCCTTGGCCAGCATTCCACCCAGTTAACAGCCGCCTCCAGGGAGGTTGACCTACTGACAGCCCAGGTAGCTGAACTCAATGTCCGGGTGCAAGAACTCCAACAGGAGGCCCTGGCCAGCCGATCTGCTGCCTCCCTAGTCCGTTCTCCACTCCAGGCAGAGCCAGAACCCCATGCCAACAGTCCTCCTCCCTACGACGGAGATCCAAGTTCATGCCGGGCCTTCCTGTCCCAGTGCTCCTTGGTCTTTGCACTCCAGCCTCGCCGTTACGTCACGGAGGAATCTCAGGTGGCATTCGTGATCACCCTCCTGAATGGGAGGGCCCGTGATTGGGCAACTGCTGTGTGGGATGCTCGTGCCCCATTCTGTGCCACATTTCAGGATTTCCGAGCAGAGATGATTAAGCTGTTTGACCGATCTGCTCAGGGTGACGAGGCAGCCTCCCAGCTGGCGCGGTTGAATCAGGATGGTCGCTCAGTCACGGACTATTCCATCAAGTTTAGAACACTGGCGGCCGCCTGTGACTGGAATGAAGCTGCTTTGCGCGCTAGATTTCGGGAGGGGCTGGATGATGAGATCCAGGACGAGATTGTTACTCACGAGCTGCCTCGTGATTTTGATTCCCTTGTGGAACTGGCTCTGCGTGTGGAGGGGCGTCTTCAGCGTCGCCGTCAGCGGTGGACTGCTCGACCCTCCTGGACTTTGGGCGAGGGGGCTCCCAGTTCTGCCCTTGCCTCCTCACCCTCTGTAGCGGACCCGGAGCCCATGCAGGTGGGACGTCTACGCCTCACAGCCAAGGAGAAGCAGGATCGACTGGTTCGAGGTCTCTGTCTGTATTGCGGGAAGCCTGGACACAGAGCCATCCGGTGTCCTTTAAAAGCCGGGGCCCATCAGTAAGCTGGGGGATTCTGATGGGTGCTTCTCCGTGTTTCGAGTCCCCCAAGTCTCGTACACTGCTCCCTGTCTCCGTTAAATTTAAGGACACCATTCATCCCAGTTCTGCCCTTGTTGATTCAGGAGCTGAGGGCAATTTCCTGGATATTTCTGTTGCGGCGCAGTGGGGCATTCCTGCCATTCCTCTCCCTTCTCCCATCTCTGTCCGTTCCCTCAATGGCCTTCTCCTCTCCTCCATCACCCACTCCACTCCTTCAGTAAGTTTAGTGGTCTCTGGCAATCACCGTGAGGTAATTGAGTTGTACCTCCTTGATTCCCCGGGTGCTCCTATTGTTCTGGGGCACCCGTGGTTGGTGCAGCACAACCCTCACGTGGATTGGTCGGGGAACTCTGTGTTATCTTGGAGTCAGTCCTGTCTTGCTTCTTGTTTAGGTGCTGCCTTGTCTTCTGGCTGTTTGTCTTCTGTGTTTCAGGTGGAGTCTGCTGATCTCTCCGGAGTACCGGCGGAGTACCACGATCTTTGTCGGGTCTTCAGTAAGTCCCGGGCCACGTCCTTGCCTCCTCACCGGCCGTACGACTGTGCCATCGATCTCCTCCCAGGCACTTCTCCGCCTAAAGGGCGTTTGTACTCCCTGTCTGGTCCTGAAAGAGAGGCCATGGACAAGTATATTAAAGAATCCTTGAATGCCGGCCTCATCCGTCCCTCTTCCTCACCTGCTGGCGCTGGGTTCTTCTTCGTAAAGAAGAAGGATGGCTCCCTGCGCCCTTGCATTGATTATAGGGGTCTTAATGACATCACCATAAGAAACAGGTATCCTCTGCCTCTGATGTCATCTGCTTTTGAATTGTTACAGGGAGCCAAGGTCTTCACTAAGTTAGACCTCCGTAATGCCTACCATTTGGTCCGTATTCGTGAGGGGGATGAGTGGAAGACAGCCTTCAATACCCCTACGGGACACTTTGAATACCGGGTCTTACCCTTCGGGCTCACTAATGCCCCAGCTGTCTTCCAGGCCCTGATCAATGATGTGTTGAGAGACATGGTAAACAGATTTGTCTTTGTGTATCTCGATGATATCCTCATCTTCTCTCCCTCCTTACAGGTACACACTCAACATGTTCGTCAGGTGCTACAACGGCTGCTGGAGAACCAGCTTTATGCCAAGGCAGAGAAGTGTGTGTTCCACGCCAAGTCAGTTTCGTTCTTGGGGCATATTATTTCAGCGGAGGGGATCAAAGCTGATCTTGCCAAGGTAAGGGCCGTAGCCGAGTGGCCAACCCCTGACTCTCGGAAGGCGCTGCAGCGATTCTTGGGGTTCGCCAACTTCTATAGGCGATTCATCCGGAACTTTAGCCTGGTTGCTGCACCCTTAACGGCACTCACCTCACCCAAGGTACCGTTCAGGTGGAATTCTCAGGCTCAGGAGGCCTTTGATGTTCTTAAGTCCCGTTTCATCTCTGCTCCTGTTCTTTGTCTTCCAGATCCTGAACGGCAATTTATTGTGGAGGTAGATGCCTCTGAGGTCGGGGTAGGCGCGGTTCTATCCCAGCGGTCCCCTAGAGATGAGAAGGTGCACCCATGTGCCTTTTTCTCTCACCGCCTGAGCCCTGCAGAACGAAATTATGACATAGGTAACAGGGAGCTGCTGGCAGTCAGGCTGGCTCTGGGGGAGTGGCGCCACTGGTTGGAGGGAGCAGCGCGGCCCTTCTTGGTCTGGACGGATCACAAGAACTTGGAATATATCCGTTCGGCCAAGAGGTTGAATGCTCGCCAGGCCCGCTGGGCACTCTTCTTTGGGCGGTTTAACTTCTCCCTCTCGTATCGGCCGGGTTCCAAGAACACCAAGCCTGACGCCCTTTCTCGTCTGTTCGAGGATCCTGGGAGGGATGTGGCTCCCGACACCATCCTCCCCAAGGGGGTGGTGGTGGGATCCCTCTCTTGGGATGTTGAGCAGCGGGTAAAGAAGGCCGTGCGGGAGGGGGAGGTCCCGAGGAGGTGCCCGGAGGGTCGGTTGTTTGTGCCGGCTGCGCTGCGGCCTGAGGTCCTCCGGTGGGGTCACGAATCCAGGGTAACCTGTCATCCAGGGGTTCGGAGATCGCTGGCTGCCATCCGTCAGCGATTCTGGTGGCCATCCATGGCGCAGGATGTCAGGCAGTTTGTGTTGGCTTGCTCGGTGTGTGCTCAAAATAAGACTTCTAACCAGTCCCCTGTTGGTCTGTTGCAGCCTTTGCCCATTCCCTCTCGTCCTTGGTCACACCTGGCCCTTGATTTTGTCTCTGGCCTTCCCCCATCGAGAGGCAACACTGTGATTCTGACGGTGGTGGACCGCTTCTCCAAGGCGGCCCATTTTGTTCCCTTGCCCAAACTCCCCTCCGCCAAGGAGACAGCACAGGTGGTGGTGGACCACATCTTCCGGATTCATGGCCTTCCGGTGGATGTGGTCTCCGACAGAGGACCACAATTTGTCTCCCGGTTTTGGAAAGAGTTCTGTAGACAGATCGGGGCCTCAACGAGTCTGTCTTCAGGTTTTCACCCTCAGACCAATGGGCAGTCCGAGCGAGCCAACCAGGATCTCGAGAGAGCTCTCCGCTGCCTGGCATCACATAGTCCGAGTTCCTGGAGTCAGCAGCTACCGTGGGTCGAGTATTCCCACAATTCCCTTCCTGTAGCGTCCACAGGTATGTCTCCCTTTCAATGTTCCATGGGTTACCAACCACCTCTTTTCCCTGCTCAGGAACCCGAAGCTGCGGTCCCGTCTGCCTTAGCCTTCGTCCGTCGGTGTCGTCGCACCTGGAGGAGGGCTAAGGAGGTCTTGGCCCGGGCTTCCAGACGGACCAAAGTAGCGGCTGATCGTCATAGGACTCCTGCTCCTCAGTACGTGTGTGGTCAGAAAGTATGGCTTTCCACCAAGGACCTGCCTCTCCGGGTGCCTTCACGTAAGCTGGCACCCAGGTTCATTGGGCCATACCGCATCACCAAGGTTCTGAGTCCGGTGGCAGTGCGGCTCAAGCTTCCTCAAACGCTTGGTCGGGTTCACCCTGTCTTTCATGTATCCAGGGTTAAGCCTGTGTTTCGTTCCCCCTTTCATGCTGTTGGTTCTTCCCCGACCCCCCCTCCCCCTCGTATAGTGGATGGTACTCCAGTGTACACTGTGAGAAAGCTCCTGGACGTTAGACGCCGTGGTCGGGGTTTCCAGTATCTGGTGGACTGGGAGGGTTACGGTCCAGAGGAGAGGAGTTGGATTCCGGCCCGGAGCATTCTGGATCCGGCTCTGGTCGAGGACTTCCGCCGGCGACGAGGTGAGCCCCTCCTGGGTGCGCCAGGTGGCGCTCCTGGGGGGGGAGGTACTGTCATGACTTCGGTCTGATCAGCAGGTTGTTGTGTGTGTCTTGTTGTTTGTACGTGTTTGAGACCATGTGGGTTTTATTTTGCCAGTTTGCCATGTGCTCGTTGTCTTCGTGGTTCCCCTCCCCATCGTTATCTCATTAACTACTTTAGCTGCCATCACACCTGTGACTAGTTAATCCATCTATTCCCCTCTATTTTAGGCCCTCTCGTGTGTAGTCTTTTGTCTGACCGTTGTGGTGTGAACACGCTACGCCTTGCTCGTGACCTACCTTCAGTTTAGTCGTGTTTTGTCCTGCTTTGTTTTCTTAGGCTCCAAGTTTAGTTTAGGGTTTATATTTTGACTTCTCATCTATCCCCTATCTGCCTTTCGTTTCTCCAGTTCTCTGTTCCCCAGTTCCTGCCCTGGCGATCCCGGAGCTGTGTTTTGTGGCTTCTCCACTCCTGCCCATCTTTGTGCACTCAACAGGGAACTCCCCACTCTGACGTTGCGTCAGCCCTGACGCTGGGACTCTGTGCGCAGTTCTCTCGCTACTCTGACGTTGCGTCAGCACCCACATTGGGACTGTGGGCGCTGATCTCCCTACACCTTACCATCTCTGCTTCATGGAGTGTCTGGAGGCTTGATCGGACTGAACACCTCTTCCTGCCACCTTTCTTCGAGTCTTGTGTTCAGAGACTTTAATAAACATTTGAGTTGTAACCTGCAATTGAATCCGTGTTTTTCCCTGACAGAGTGTCTATATCGTCCTAATGCACGGTGAGGAGGAGAGTTTGAGTGGCTAAAGACTCTCCAAGGATCACAGCTGGAGAATTGCAGAATATAGTTGAGTCTCGGGGTCAGAAAACATTAGAAAAAAATTGTCAAACAGTCCCTACATCACCACATGTTGTTTGGGAGGGTTTCAAGAAAAATTCTCCTAGCTCATACAAAAACAAACTCCAGCATATTCAGTTATCAGACATGACTGTAACTTCAAATGGGACTGGCTTCTATGATCAGATGAAACTAAACAATGAGCTTTTTAGCAGCAAACACTCAAGATGGGTTTGGTGCACACAGGGATAAAAAAGTACCCCATGTGTACAAAGAAATATACTGCTGTATTTTTGATGTTGTGGGCCTATTTTTCTGCTGGAGGTCCTGAACATCTTGTTTAGACACATGGCATCATGGATTCTATTAAATACCAACAGATAAAAAATCAATAAGTGACTGACCCTGTTAGAAATCTTATAATGGGCCATGTTTGGATCTTCCAACCGGACAATAATCCAAACACAAACCTCAAAAACAACACAAAAATGGGTCACTGAGCACAAAAACCAAGCTTCTGCTATGGCCATTCCCGTCCTCTGACCTGAACCCTGTAGAAGATGAGTGAGGTGAACTGAAGAGAAGAAGCTGTGAATCTGAAGGATCTGGAGTGATTCTGGATGAAGGAATGGTCTCTGATCTCTTATCAGGTGTTCTCCAAACTCTTCAGGCATTATAGGAGAAAACTCAGAGCTGTTACCCTGGGAAAAGGACATTGCAATAATTGGGTGCCAATAATTGTGGCCAACATGAACTAGAGAAAGTATTTCTTACACAATGAGATTTCCCCCATTTTCAATTGTTTTACTTCAATGATAGGCTGGAATTTTGTGAATTTTTGGAATGAAAGATAAAAAGGATAAACAATGCAGATTTATTTTCACAGCTGCCTTTGCTCATATTTATCAAGGGTGCCAATATTAGTGGAGGGCACTGTAATAAGATGGTGGTGAAAAATCTGGGTGTTTTATTTGATAAAGATTCTAAATTTGATATGCAAATTAATGCTGTCGTTAAATCCAGCTTTTTCCACTTGAGACTTTTGGCTAAGGTAAAGATATTTCTCTCTTTCAAAGACCTTGAGAAAGTCATCCATGCCTTTATTTTTTCAAGGCTTGAATATTGTAATTCCCTTTATATAGGAGTTAGCCAGAAAGCGTTGTGGCGTTTGCAGGCAGTCCAAAATGCAGCAGCTAGGATGCTGACAGGCACTCGAAAACGAGAGCACATCACACCAGTTATTTTTTCATGTCCTCTGATCAGCTGCTTCTAACTGTTCATAGGTCTAGATTAAAACGTAGGGTGACCGGGCCTTTTTGGTAGTTGCACCTAGACTGTGGAATTCTTTACCACTGTATGTTAGAGCATTTAAAACTCAGTTAAAAATTAATTTATTATCTCAGGCTTTTAATTCTACTGGGTATTGAGGGGTGTCATTGAATCTTTAGTGTTTATTTTGAATTTATTTTTGTATGTTCTTGGTTTTATTTGTTTTACTTTGTTTGTACAGACACCTTGAGCAACAATTGTTGTATTAAGGTGTGCTTTCAAAGTGAAATAAACAGAAACAGAGTTGAACTTTGGAACGCAGCAAAATTCATATTAGCTTAAATTTGTGATCTCCTGCATTTGTATGCATATGAATGGAAGTCAGTGGAATAAAAAGTACCAAATACCACCCCTTTAAATTTACTCAATGTATCAATGTAGACTACACCTAATGCTATGACATATCCAAAACAAATTAAAGCTTACCTTTTTCCAAACAAGTTAAAGAGGTGTTTGTAGATAAAGGGATCTTTGAGATACTTAGGTGACATCAGGATTGTCTACAATAATACAAGTGTTTTTTTTTTTGGAATTTATTTATTTTTAGATTATTATTTTTTTGGCTTCTGATTCTGAACATAAGTGCAATTTTAAATGAGATTATCATTTACCTTTGTAGCCTCAGGGCAATGAACTGCGATCATGGCATGGTGAAAACTGTTTATTCTGTAGACAGGGCCATATTTTTCTCCCCTTACAATACAAGAACATGGTTAGAACATTTTATCAAATTCCCTTTATGGGATTAATAAAGTATCCCTACATCTATTTAGTTTCTAGATGAAGTGAGGAATTTCCACAACAGTGTTTTTATTATAATTCAATAAATTAATATTGAATGAACTTCTGACTGAAAAAAAAGAAAGAAAAAAAATCAGTTCCAGCAGTTCCTCATAAGCTTACATGCCAGAAAAATGGTTTGATATTTCTATTCGATGCAAAATCACTACAGGTGATAACCCACTTATTATGTAACAGTGACAAGTTTTGTAGGTGCAAAGTCAAATCAACAAGACATAAGAAGTAAAAAAGAAAAGAAAAGAAAAGAAGTGCAAATAATCTAATGGATTCATACATAACTATTTTGCTCTTACCACTGAACAAACAAGTCATGTATAACACTGTCCGCCTTCGTTGCTCTTGCAAAACTTGGTACATGTCCCAGCAGAAAACTGTCAGGATATCAGTTTACATGTTAATTTTTCTGAGATTGTGTTTTATTGCAATATAAATGTATGTAGTTGCATGAAACAAGTTTAAAGAGAACAAATTCTTAGTTTATTACCTGTCTCTTGGAGGTCCAGGTATATGATCATATTTCTGATGAACATGACGAACATACAGACAATATGCAAGAAATGCACAGAAAGCAGCAGCAAGCAGGTAAAACACAATATATGAGACGCATTCTAAGATCATGATGGTGCTGTACAGTAGCTCAGTGTAGAATGTACGTCTGTCTGCCTTACTGCTATCAGACATCAAACAATGTATTTCCGGGTGTCTAGACATTGTTTTTGGACGATAGAGGGCAGTCTTCTTCCGTTCCTACATTCTAAGACCAATGTACTTTTTTTTTTTTTTTTTTTTTTTTTTTTTTTATTAATGCCAAGGCACCAAAGATAAAAGTACAGAAAATATCAACATTATGCACAAAGAGGTGACATTACATGCAAAGCACCATTTCTAGATGTATGTAACAATAAGTAAATAATCCAAAACAAAGCTTTAACAAAAGTTAAAAAGATTAAATAAATTAACTGTTTTAAGAGCTTTAAGATTCTTGGAAGATGAAATAGCTTGGATATACTGTTGAACCTCTTTTTTAAAAACAATAAATAAAGGATTTTGATGAGTGAATTTACTGCGGTGAATATGAAATTTTGCAAGAAGTAATAATAGGTTAATAATAAAATATTCATTAATTTGATCTTTTTGTATGTTAAAAGAAGCCAAACAGTACATCCTTGAAAAGCAAAGAGAAACCCTGGAGCGCATTGCGATTGATAATATTAGAGAATTCAATCCAAAATAGCTGCGTGTGAGGACAATCCCAGAAGATATGCAAATCAGTTTCATTAGGGTCACCACAAAAAGCACAGCTTGTATCTATATCTGATTTGAATCTTTTCAAAAACACTTTAGTTGGGTAAAATCTGTGTAACAATTTGAATGAGATGTCTCTAACCTTGTTAGTTATTATGTATTTCGAAGACAGAGTCCATACTTTTTTCCAATCAATATGATCAACAACATTCTTCCAATAAGACACCACATATGGAGTTGTTACAAGCTCCTTTTGAAAAAGCGATCTAATCTTATAGTTACGTGATGAAGGATGTGACAAAAAGCATAGTTTTCCTACTGGGATTTCAAATGGGTCTAAAGAAATAGGTAAAGTACTGGGTGATCTAACAAAGTCCCTTAAAAGCATGACAACTCCTTTAGGAATAGCGTCCATGACAATGGAGAATTCTTTGGGAGTTACTGGAAAATCAAATTTACATAGAAATTCTTTGTAACTTAAAATAAGACCTTCTGAGTTAAATAACTGAGAAACTATCAAAATGTTTTTCTCAAACCAATTACTGAAAAACAAAGATTTTCTCTTATATACAATGTCTTGATTGTTCCAAATGAAGTACCGGTGAGGGGAGAAATTGTGCTTAAAGATTAATGACCATGCAAGTAATGACTGTTTATGAAATTTAGATAAATTGTAAGGGATTCTAGCAATATTATAATTACAGATCAATAGGAAAGGGAGACCACCTAATTTGGAAAAGAAGTAATTGGGGATAAAATTCCAGATTGAGTTTGGATTACACAAAAATTGCCTAATCCAATTAATTTTGAAAGTGTTGTTCAAAGAAGAGAAATCAAGGAAATTCAACCCACCATACTCATATGTGTTCATTATTACAGACTTCTTAACATAATGGATTTTGTTTTTCCAAACAAAATTAAACAGGATTTTATCAACTGATTTACAAACTTTGTTGTTCACATATAGAGAGAGTGCAGCATATGTAAGTCTGGAGATGCCCTCCGCCTTAGCCAGTAGTACTCTGCCTCTCAAGGTCAAGTCTCTCTGCAACCATGCATTAAATCTTCTTTGGGCTTTTATTATAGCCGGGTCAAAGTTCAAGGTACATCTTTTATCTTGATTTTTAGTTATCACAATACCTAAGTATGTCATTTCAGATTTAACTGGAATATTAAAAATAGTGGGTGCTGTACAGTCTTTAATAGACATTAATTCACATTTACCTATGTTTAGATTAAGACCCGAAGCTTTAGAGAAAAGTTTTATATAATTAATTGCTATAGGGATTTGGGAAGCATCTCTTAAAAATAAGGTGGTGTCATCTGCTAATTGACTCATAAATATTTCTCGATCTGCTATACAGATACCCCGAATACTGCTTTCACATACAAATGTTGACAGTAGCTGCACACAAAGAAGAAATAAATAGGGAGAAATGGGACACCCTTGTCTCACTCCTCTGGACAAACTAAACCTTGGTGAAGTGCCATTCTTTAATTTAATCGAAGCGCTTCCATTATTGTAAAGGGTTTTAATTACTCTGCAGAACATAACCCCAAAACCAAATTTTTCTAATGAATTAATAATAAATTGGTGCTCTAAGGAATCGAAAGCCTTATAGAAATCTAAGAAAAGAATGAAGCTGTCCTCCTGAATCAAGTCTGAATAATCTAATAAATCAAGAATCAACCTTATATTGTTAACAATGTGTCTTTTGTTCAAAAAAAACAGATTGTGTCTCATCTATTACAGAACCCAGTACGTATTTTAATCTTTTAGCAAATATAATAGTTAAAATTTTATAATCACTGTTAAGCAAAGAAACGGGACGCCAATTGTCAATTAAAAGTAAATCTTTTTTAGGTTTCGGAATTAAAGTAATTAAACCTTGAGTGAGAGTCGGGGGAAGACCAATGTACTGAGGCGCTAAAAACACTTCCCAGTAAGCAAAAAAGACTTCACAAAAACATATTTGTATACATTAATTAATATTGTAAGGGATATAAAGCATAACTTTTTATTTCAGAAAAAAAGTGAGATTTTATAAAAACATTAATCAATATATTATTCCTCTAGACATGGAATCTCTTGTTTCTTTCCCCAAATCTTCACTCATGTCTCAACCAATGCACAAAAAAAATATAAAATATAGTTATTTTTTTATAAGAGAAACAACAACAGTTATTAGTATACCTGGGCCCGTATTCACAAAACATCTTGAGGCTAAAAGTAGCTCATAACTCGCCGATTTAGGAGAAAATCTTAAAGATAATGGGTGTGTCAGTCCTAAATTTAGGACTCCTACATTTTTGCTCTAAAAGTAATTTTTGGTTTGGGGGGGGTTTTTTTTTTCCCCTTTTTTTCCCCCCTTTTGGTTTTAACTTTTTTTTTCCCAAAAAATTTTTTCCCCAAAAAACATTTCCCCAAAATTTTTGGCCGGGGTTTTTTTTCCCCTTTTTTAAAATTTGGCCCCTTTTCCCTTTTCCTTTTTTTTTTTTTTTTTTTAAAAAATTTTTTTAAAATTTTTTAAAAAAAGGCCCTTTTTTAAAAAAAATTTTTTTTTTAAAAGGCCCCTTTTAAAAATTTTTAAAAAAATTTTTTTTTTTTTTTTTTCCCCCAAATTTTTTTAAAATTTTTCCCCCTTTTGGGGGGGGGTTTTTTCCCCTTTTTGGTTTTTTTCCTGGGGGCCAAATTTTTTGGGGGCCCTTTAAAAGGGGGGAAATTTTCCTCTTTTTTTCCCCTTTTTTTTAAAAACCCCCCCAAAAAACCCAAAAGGTTTTTAAAAATTTTTTTTAAAAAAGGGAAAAGGGGTTTTTTTCCCTCCTTTTTTTTGGTTAAAATTTAAACCCCCCAAAAAAACCCCCCTTTTTTTTTTTAAAAGGTTCCCCCCCAAAAAATTTTAAAATTTTTTTTTTTCCAAAGGAAAAACCCTTTTTTTTTTAAAAGGGGGTTTTTTTTGGGCCAAAATTTTTTTTTTTTTTTTTGGGGGCCCCCAAAAAAAAAATTTTGGGTTTTTTTAAAAATTTTTTTTTTAAAACCCCAAAACCATTTTTTTTTTTTTTAAAGAAAAAGGAACAAATTTTAAAGGGTTTTTTTTTTTGGGGGAAAAAAAAATTTTAAAAATTTTTTTTGGGGGTTAAAATTTAAAAAATTTTCAAATTTTTTTTTGGGTTTTTTTTTTTAAAATTTTTTAAAAGGCCAAAAAATTTTTTTTTTTTTAAGTTTAAAAAAAAAAAAATTTTTTTTCCCTTTTTTTAAAAATTTTTTTTTTTAAAAAAAAAAATTTTTTTTTTTTTTAATAAAATTTTAAAAATTTTGGGTTTTAACCCTTTTTAAAAGGGATTTTAAAATTAAATTTAAATTTTTAAAAATTTTTAAAAAAAATTTTTTTTTTTAAACCTTTTTTTTTTTAAAATTTTTTTTTGAAAAAAAATGTGTTTTTTTTAAATTTTTTTTCCCCAAAATTTTTTTTTTTTTTCCCCCTTTAACCTTTAAATTTTTTTTGGGGGAAAAAAAAATTTTAAAATTAAATTTTTTTAAAAATTTTTTAATTTTAAAAAATTTTTAAAAAAACCCCTTAAAAAAATTTTTTTAAAAGGGGTTTTTTTAAAATTTTAAAATTTTAAAAATTTAAAAAATTTTTTAAAAAAATTTTACCTTTTTAAAATTTTTCTTTTTGGGGAAAAAAAAGGCGGTTTTTTTTTAAATGCCTTTTTTTTTTTTTTTGGGGGCCCCCCCTTTTTTCCCTTTTCCCCCCGGGGGAAAAAAATTTTTTTTTTCTTTTAAAAGGTTTTAAAAAAATTTTAAAAATTCCCCCTTTTTTAAATTTTTTAAAAATTTTTCCCAAAAAAAAATTTTTTAAAATTTTTAAAAAACCGCCAAATTTTTTTTTTTGGTTTTTAAAAATTTTTTTAAAAAAAAAGGGGGTTTAAAAAAAAACCCCCCCCCCCGGGAAAAGGGTAAAAAAAAAATTTTTGGGGCCCTTGGCCAAATTTTTTAAATTTTAAAAGGGGGAAAAATTTTAAAATGGCCGGGGGTTTCCCTTTTTTTGGGGGAAAAAAGGAAAAGCCGGACTTTAAAAATTTCCCCTTTTTTTTCCTTTTTTTTAAAAACCTTTTTTTTTTTTTTTTTTAAAATTGGTTAATTGAGGCCCCGGGTTTTTCCCAAAATTTTTCCCCCTTTTTTTATTTCCCCTTTTCCCTTAAAACCAAAGGGAAAATTTTAAAATTTTTAAAAAGGGGGAAAAAAAAAATTTTTCAAATTTTTTTTTTTTTTTAAAATTTTTTTTTTTTTTTTAAAAAATTTCCTTTTTTAAATTTAAAAAAATTTTTTTAAAAATTTGGGCCCCAAACCCCCCCCCCAAAAAATTTTTTTTTTTTGGAAAAAAGTTTTTTCCCCTTTTTTTTTAAAAATTTTAAAAATTTAAAAAAAAAAAGGGGGAAAAAAAAAAATTTTCCCTTTTTAAAAAAAAATTTTTTTTTTAAAAAAAAAAATTTTTTTTTTGGAAAAAAAAATTTTCCAAAGGAAAAATTTTTTAAATTTTCCCCCAAAATTTTTTTTTTTTTTTTTTTAAAAATTTTTTTTTTCCCTTTTTTTTTTTTTTTTTTTAAAAAGGTTTTTTTTTTTAAAATTTTTTTCCCCCCCTTTTTTTCCTTTTTTTTTTTTTTTTTTTTTGGGGGAAAAAAAAGGTTTTAAATTTTTAAAAAGGGGCCGGAAAACCAAAAAAAAAAAAAATTTTTTTAAAAATTTTTTAAAAAAACCATTACACATATGAAGGCATATGGATTTAAAGCTATCAAACATGGGGCCGCTAACATAAATCATGAAACAAATTGCCTCTTTACAAACTTGTGAAAATTTTCTTAAATATTTTATTGAGAAGATTGAAGATACTAGACCATCTATTCAAATACCGGATTATGATCCATCAGCCCCAGCTACATGCTCTGCTGTTTTTAATCAGTTTGAGCCTGTATCTTTTGCAACCTTGGGGGAGATCGTTGAACATTTGAAGCCTACAGTTTGCCATCAAGATATTATCCCTACTCGCATTTTTAAACAAGCTTTTAGTGTTATTGGTCCGAGTGTCATGGCAATAATTAATTGTTGCTTGGTCTCAGGCTCTGTTCCTGTCTATTTCAAACATGCAATAGTGCAGCCTCTTATTAAAAAAGCTAATTTGGATCCTACAGTTTGTTCAAATTATAGACCGATATCGAAACTTCCCTTTTTTTCAAAAGTTTTGGAGAAAGAAGTTTTCACTCAATTACAGCCCTTTTTAGAGAGAAATTCAGTACTCAAGGTTTTCCAATCAGGTTTTAGAGCAAAACACAGTACAGAATTGTCAATCTTAAAGGTCTACAATGATATTTTATTAACCGTTGACTCTGGAGCCTCTGCAATCCTAGTTTTATTAGATCTTAGTGTGGTGTTTGATACTGTTGACCACACTATTTTGGTTTCTCGTCTTGAGCAATATGCAGGAATTCAAGGAGTGTCTCTTCAGTGGTTTAAGCCGTAT
The DNA here is from genome assembly GCA_023376895.1 of Aspiorhynchus laticeps. NCBI lineage: Eukaryota > Metazoa > Chordata > Actinopteri > Cypriniformes > Cyprinidae > Aspiorhynchus > Aspiorhynchus laticeps. The sequence continues at coordinate 14,101,741 of CM041802.1, read as the reverse complement.
TTATCAAATAGAAGCTTTGCAGTTAATGTTGGTGAATTTTTATCTACCTCAGTTCCTCTCACCTGTGGCGTCCCTCAAGGGTCCGTTCTTGCCCCATTACTTTTTTCTATATATATGCTCCCTTTGGGGTCTGTCTTTAAGAAGCATAATGTCTCATTTCACTGTTATGCAGACGATACGCAGATATATCTACAACTACAACAGAATAACAAGAATGTTCTAACTCCTATATTAGAATGTTTAAATGATATAAAAGGCCGGATGTCTTTACATTTTTTTAACTAAATGAAAACAAAACAGAGATTATTATTTTTGGGCTGAGTGAGACTGTTAAACTTGGCCCTCTGGCCTCGTATACAGTGCCCTCCACTAATATTGGCACCCTTGATAAATATGAGCAAAGGCAGCTGTGAAAATAAATCGGCATTGTTTATCCTTTTGATCTTTCCCTCAAACAATTTACAAAATTCTAACCTATCATTGAAGTAAAACAATTGAAAGTGGGGAGAAAATCTCATGATGAAATAAATGTTTTTCTCCAATGGATGTTGGCCACAATTATTGGCACCCCTAGAAATTCTTGTGAGTAAAATATCTCTGAAGTATATTTCATTCATATTTAAATTTTTTAGCACACCAGGGCGACTAGGAGCATGAAACTGTCCAGCCATGACTTCCTGTTCCACAGGATTATAAATATGAGGAACACAAAGACCAAATTCCCTTTATCATCCATCACAATGAGAAAAAACAAAGAATATATTTCTGATATGCAGCAAAAGATAATTGAGCTTCACAAATTAGTGAAGTGGCTTTAAGAAAAGAGCTAGAGCAGTGAAAAATCCCATTTCCACCATCAGGACAATAATTAAGAATTTCCAATCAACAGAAAATGTTATGAATCTGCCTGGAAGAGGACGTGTGTGTCATGACTTCGGTCTGATCAGCAGGTTGTTGTGTGTGTCTTGTTGTTTGTACGTGTTTGAGACCATGTGGGTTTTATTTTGCCAGTTTGCCATGTGCTCGTTGTCTTCGTGGTTCCCCTCCCCATCGTTATCTCATTAACTACTTTAGCTGCCATCACACCTGTGACTAGTTAATCCATCTATTCCCCTCTATTTTAGGCCCTCTCGTGTGTAGTCTTTTGTCTGACCGTTGTGGTGTGAACACGCTACGCCTTGCTCGTGACCTACCTTCAGTTTAGTCGTGTTTTGTCCTGCTTTGTTTTCTTAGGCTCCAAGTTTAGTTTAGGGTTTATATTTTGACTTCTCATCTATCCCCTATCTGCCTTTCGTTTCTCCAGTTCTCTGTTCCCCAGTTCCTGCCCTGGCGATCCCGGAGCTGTGTTTTGTGGCTTCTCCACTCCTGCCCATCTTTGTGCACTCAACAGGGAACTCCCCACTCTGACGTTGCGTCAGCCCTGACGCTGGGACTCTGTGCGCAGTTCTCTCGCTACTCTGACGTTGCGTCAGCACCCACATTGGGACTGTGGGCGCTGATCTCCCTACACCTTACCATCTCTGCTTCATGGAGTGTCTGGAGGCTTGATCGGACTGAACACCTCTTCCTGCCACCTTTCTTCGAGTCTTGTGTTCAGAGACTTTAATAAACATTTGAGTTGTAACCTGCAATTGAATCCGTGTTTTTCCCTGACAGAACGGTCAGACCAGAAATGGATTCAGCAGGAGCAGACCCAGTCAGGACCGCTGTGACCCAACAGGGCATTCTCCTTGGCCAGCATTCCACCCAGTTAACAGCCGCCTCCAGGGAGGTTGACCTACTGACAGCCCAGGTAGCTGAACTCAATGTCCGGGTGCAAGAACTCCAACAGGAGGCCCTGGCCAGCCGATCTGCTGCCTCCCTAGTCCGTTCTCCACTCCAGGCAGAGCCAGAACCCCATGCCAACAGTCCTCCTCCCTACGACGGAGATCCAAGTTCATGCCGGGCCTTCCTGTCCCAGTGCTCCTTGGTCTTTGCACTCCAGCCTCGCCGTTACGTCACGGAGGAATCTCAGGTGGCATTCGTGATCACCCTCCTGAATGGGAGGGCCCGTGATTGGGCAACTGCTGTGTGGGATGCTCGTGCCCCATTCTGTGCCACATTTCAGGATTTCCGAGCAGAGATGATTAAGCTGTTTGACCGATCTGCTCAGGGTGACGAGGCAGCCTCCCAGCTGGCGCGGTTGAATCAGGATGGTCGCTCAGTCACGGACTATTCCATCAAGTTTAGAACACTGGCGGCCGCCTGTGACTGGAATGAAGCTGCTTTGCGCGCTAGATTTCGGGAGGGGCTGGATGATGAGATCCAGGACGAGATTGTTACTCACGAGCTGCCTCGTGATTTTGATTCCCTTGTGGAACTGGCTCTGCGTGTGGAGGGGCGTCTTCAGCGTCGCCGTCAGCGGTGGACTGCTCGACCCTCCTGGACTTTGGGCGAGGGGGCTCCCAGTTCTGCCCTTGCCTCCTCACCCTCTGTAGCGGACCCGGAGCCCATGCAGGTGGGACGTCTACGCCTCACAGCCAAGGAGAAGCAGGATCGACTGGTTCGAGGTCTCTGTCTGTATTGCGGGAAGCCTGGACACAGAGCCATCCGGTGTCCTTTAAAAGCCGGGGCCCATCAGTAAGCTGGGGGATTCTGATGGGTGCTTCTCCGTGTTTCGAGTCCCCCAAGTCTCGTACACTGCTCCCTGTCTCCGTTAAATTTAAGGACACCATTCATCCCAGTTCTGCCCTTGTTGATTCAGGAGCTGAGGGCAATTTCCTGGATATTTCTGTTGCGGCGCAGTGGGGCATTCCTGCCATTCCTCTCCCTTCTCCCATCTCTGTCCGTTCCCTCAATGGCCTTCTCCTCTCCTCCATCACCCACTCCACTCCTTCAGTAAGTTTAGTGGTCTCTGGCAATCACCGTGAGGTAATTGAGTTGTACCTCCTTGATTCCCCGGGTGCTCCTATTGTTCTGGGGCACCCGTGGTTGGTGCAGCACAACCCTCACGTGGATTGGTCGGGGAACTCTGTGTTATCTTGGAGTCAGTCCTGTCTTGCTTCTTGTTTAGGTGCTGCCTTGTCTTCTGGCTGTTTGTCTTCTGTGTTTCAGGTGGAGTCTGCTGATCTCTCCGGAGTACCGGCGGAGTACCACGATCTTTGTCGGGTCTTCAGTAAGTCCCGGGCCACGTCCTTGCCTCCTCACCGGCCGTACGACTGTGCCATCGATCTCCTCCCAGGCACTTCTCCGCCTAAAGGGCGTTTGTACTCCCTGTCTGGTCCTGAAAGAGAGGCCATGGACAAGTATATTAAAGAATCCTTGAATGCCGGCCTCATCCGTCCCTCTTCCTCACCTGCTGGCGCTGGGTTCTTCTTCGTAAAGAAGAAGGATGGCTCCCTGCGCCCTTGCATTGATTATAGGGGTCTTAATGACATCACCATAAGAAACAGGTATCCTCTGCCTCTGATGTCATCTGCTTTTGAATTGTTACAGGGAGCCAAGGTCTTCACTAAGTTAGACCTCCGTAATGCCTACCATTTGGTCCGTATTCGTGAGGGGGATGAGTGGAAGACAGCCTTCAATACCCCTACGGGACACTTTGAATACCGGGTCTTACCCTTCGGGCTCACTAATGCCCCAGCTGTCTTCCAGGCCCTGATCAATGATGTGTTGAGAGACATGGTAAACAGATTTGTCTTTGTGTATCTCGATGATATCCTCATCTTCTCTCCCTCCTTACAGGTACACACTCAACATGTTCGTCAGGTGCTACAACGGCTGCTGGAGAACCAGCTTTATGCCAAGGCAGAGAAGTGTGTGTTCCACGCCAAGTCAGTTTCGTTCTTGGGGCATATTATTTCAGCGGAGGGGATCAAAGCTGATCTTGCCAAGGTAAGGGCCGTAGCCGAGTGGCCAACCCCTGACTCTCGGAAGGCGCTGCAGCGATTCTTGGGGTTCGCCAACTTCTATAGGCGATTCATCCGGAACTTTAGCCTGGTTGCTGCACCCTTAACGGCACTCACCTCACCCAAGGTACCGTTCAGGTGGAATTCTCAGGCTCAGGAGGCCTTTGATGTTCTTAAGTCCCGTTTCATCTCTGCTCCTGTTCTTTGTCTTCCAGATCCTGAACGGCAATTTATTGTGGAGGTAGATGCCTCTGAGGTCGGGGTAGGCGCGGTTCTATCCCAGCGGTCCCCTAGAGATGAGAAGGTGCACCCATGTGCCTTTTTCTCTCACCGCCTGAGCCCTGCAGAACGAAATTATGACATAGGTAACAGGGAGCTGCTGGCAGTCAGGCTGGCTCTGGGGGAGTGGCGCCACTGGTTGGAGGGAGCAGCGCGGCCCTTCTTGGTCTGGACGGATCACAAGAACTTGGAATATATCCGTTCGGCCAAGAGGTTGAATGCTCGCCAGGCCCGCTGGGCACTCTTCTTTGGGCGGTTTAACTTCTCCCTCTCGTATCGGCCGGGTTCCAAGAACACCAAGCCTGACGCCCTTTCTCGTCTGTTCGAGGATCCTGGGAGGGATGTGGCTCCCGACACCATCCTCCCCAAGGGGGTGGTGGTGGGATCCCTCTCTTGGGATGTTGAGCAGCGGGTAAAGAAGGCCGTGCGGGAGGGGGAGGTCCCGAGGAGGTGCCCGGAGGGTCGGTTGTTTGTGCCGGCTGCGCTGCGGCCTGAGGTCCTCCGGTGGGGTCACGAATCCAGGGTAACCTGTCATCCAGGGGTTCGGAGATCGCTGGCTGCCATCCGTCAGCGATTCTGGTGGCCATCCATGGCGCAGGATGTCAGGCAGTTTGTGTTGGCTTGCTCGGTGTGTGCTCAAAATAAGACTTCTAACCAGTCCCCTGTTGGTCTGTTGCAGCCTTTGCCCATTCCCTCTCGTCCTTGGTCACACCTGGCCCTTGATTTTGTCTCTGGCCTTCCCCCATCGAGAGGCAACACTGTGATTCTGACGGTGGTGGACCGCTTCTCCAAGGCGGCCCATTTTGTTCCCTTGCCCAAACTCCCCTCCGCCAAGGAGACAGCACAGGTGGTGGTGGACCACATCTTCCGGATTCATGGCCTTCCGGTGGATGTGGTCTCCGACAGAGGACCACAATTTGTCTCCCGGTTTTGGAAAGAGTTCTGTAGACAGATCGGGGCCTCAACGAGTCTGTCTTCAGGTTTTCACCCTCAGACCAATGGGCAGTCCGAGCGAGCCAACCAGGATCTCGAGAGAGCTCTCCGCTGCCTGGCATCACATAGTCCGAGTTCCTGGAGTCAGCAGCTACCGTGGGTCGAGTATTCCCACAATTCCCTTCCTGTAGCGTCCACAGGTATGTCTCCCTTTCAATGTTCCATGGGTTACCAACCACCTCTTTTCCCTGCTCAGGAACCCGAAGCTGCGGTCCCGTCTGCCTTAGCCTTCGTCCGTCGGTGTCGTCGCACCTGGAGGAGGGCTAAGGAGGTCTTGGCCCGGGCTTCCAGACGGACCAAAGTAGCGGCTGATCGTCATAGGACTCCTGCTCCTCAGTACGTGTGTGGTCAGAAAGTATGGCTTTCCACCAAGGACCTGCCTCTCCGGGTGCCTTCACGTAAGCTGGCACCCAGGTTCATTGGGCCATACCGCATCACCAAGGTTCTGAGTCCGGTGGCAGTGCGGCTCAAGCTTCCTCAAACGCTTGGTCGGGTTCACCCTGTCTTTCATGTATCCAGGGTTAAGCCTGTGTTTCGTTCCCCCTTTCATGCTGTTGGTTCTTCCCCGACCCCCCCTCCCCCTCGTATAGTGGATGGTACTCCAGTGTACACTGTGAGAAAGCTCCTGGACGTTAGACGCCGTGGTCGGGGTTTCCAGTATCTGGTGGACTGGGAGGGTTACGGTCCAGAGGAGAGGAGTTGGATTCCGGCCCGGAGCATTCTGGATCCGGCTCTGGTCGAGGACTTCCGCCGGCGACGAGGTGAGCCCCTCCTGGGTGCGCCAGGTGGCGCTCCTGGGGGGGGAGGTACTGTCATGACTTCGGTCTGATCAGCAGGTTGTTGTGTGTGTCTTGTTGTTTGTACGTGTTTGAGACCATGTGGGTTTTATTTTGCCAGTTTGCCATGTGCTCGTTGTCTTCGTGGTTCCCCTCCCCATCGTTATCTCATTAACTACTTTAGCTGCCATCACACCTGTGACTAGTTAATCCATCTATTCCCCTCTATTTTAGGCCCTCTCGTGTGTAGTCTTTTGTCTGACCGTTGTGGTGTGAACACGCTACGCCTTGCTCGTGACCTACCTTCAGTTTAGTCGTGTTTTGTCCTGCTTTGTTTTCTTAGGCTCCAAGTTTAGTTTAGGGTTTATATTTTGACTTCTCATCTATCCCCTATCTGCCTTTCGTTTCTCCAGTTCTCTGTTCCCCAGTTCCTGCCCTGGCGATCCCGGAGCTGTGTTTTGTGGCTTCTCCACTCCTGCCCATCTTTGTGCACTCAACAGGGAACTCCCCACTCTGACGTTGCGTCAGCCCTGACGCTGGGACTCTGTGCGCAGTTCTCTCGCTACTCTGACGTTGCGTCAGCACCCACATTGGGACTGTGGGCGCTGATCTCCCTACACCTTACCATCTCTGCTTCATGGAGTGTCTGGAGGCTTGATCGGACTGAACACCTCTTCCTGCCACCTTTCTTCGAGTCTTGTGTTCAGAGACTTTAATAAACATTTGAGTTGTAACCTGCAATTGAATCCGTGTTTTTCCCTGACAGAGTGTCTATATCGTCCTAATGCACGGTGAGGAGGAGAGTTTGAGTGGCTAAAGACTCTCCAAGGATCACAGCTGGAGAATTGCAGAATATAGTTGAGTCTCGGGGTCAGAAAACATTAGAAAAAAATTGTCAAACAGTCCCTACATCACCACATGTTGTTTGGGAGGGTTTCAAGAAAAATTCTCCTAGCTCATACAAAAACAAACTCCAGCATATTCAGTTATCAGACATGACTGTAACTTCAAATGGGACTGGCTTCTATGATCAGATGAAACTAAACAATGAGCTTTTTAGCAGCAAACACTCAAGATGGGTTTGGTGCACACAGGGATAAAAAAGTACCCCATGTGTACAAAGAAATATACTGCTGTATTTTTGATGTTGTGGGCCTATTTTTCTGCTGGAGGTCCTGAACATCTTGTTTAGACACATGGCATCATGGATTCTATTAAATACCAACAGATAAAAAATCAATAAGTGACTGACCCTGTTAGAAATCTTATAATGGGCCATGTTTGGATCTTCCAACCGGACAATAATCCAAACACAAACCTCAAAAACAACACAAAAATGGGTCACTGAGCACAAAACCAAGCTTCTGCTATGGCCATTCCCGTCCTCTGACCTGAACCCTGTAGAAGATGAGTGAGGTGAACTGAAGAGAAGAAGCTGTGAATCTGAAGGATCTGGAGTGATTCTGGATGAAGGAATGGTCTCTGATCTCTTATCAGGTGTTCTCCAAACTCTTCAGGCATTATAGGAGAAAACTCAGAGCTGTTACCCTGGGAAAAGGACATTGCAATAATTGGGTGCCAATAATTGTGGCCAACATGAACTAGAGAAAGTATTTCTTACACAATGAGATTTCCCCCCATTTTCAATTGTTTTACTTCAATGATAGGCTGGAATTTTGTGAATTTTTGGAATGAAAGATAAAAAGGATAAACAATGCAGATTTATTTTCACAGCTGCCTTTGCTCATATTTATCAAGGGTGCCAATATTAGTGGAGGGCACTGTAATAAGATGGTGGTGAAAAATCTGGGTGTTTTATTTGATAAAGATTCTAAATTTGATATGCAAATTAATGCTGTCGTTAAATCCAGCTTTTTCCACTTGAGACTTTTGGCTAAGGTAAAGATATTTCTCTCTTTCAAAGACCTTGAGAAAGTCATCCATGCCTTTATTTTTTCAAGGCTTGAATATTGTAATTCCCTTTATATAGGAGTTAGCCAGAAAGCGTTGTGGCGTTTGCAGGCAGTCCAAAATGCAGCAGCTAGGATGCTGACAGGCACTCGAAAACGAGAGCACATCACACCAGTTATTTTTTCATGTCCTCTGATCAGCTGCTTCTAACTGTTCATAGGTCTAGATTAAAACGTAGGGTGACCGGGCCTTTTTGGTAGTTGCACCTAGACTGTGGAATTCTTTACCACTGTATGTTAGAGCATTTAAAACTCAGTTAAAAATTAATTTATTATCTCAGGCTTTTAATTCTACTGGGTATTGAGGGGTGTCATTGAATCTTTAGTGTTTATTTTGAATTTATTTTTGTATGTTCTTGGTTTTATTTGTTTTACTTTGTTTGTACAGACACCTTGAGCAACAATTGTTGTATTAAGGTGTGCTTTCAAAGTGAAATAAACAGAAACAGAGTTGAACTTTGGAACGCAGCAAAATTCATATTAGCTTAAATTTGTGATCTCCTGCATTTGTATGCATATGAATGGAAGTCAGTGGAATAAAAAGTACCAAATACCACCCCTTTAAATTTACTCAATGTATCAATGTAGACTACACCTAATGCTATGACATA